>KV426113.1:73272-94073 GCA_001632375.1 Exidia glandulosa HHB12029 | reverse complement strand
TATTGCTGCCTCCTGCCGCTCGAGCGCTCAGAAGCGGCCTTGTAGCCTCATTAATGTCGATCCTGAAACCTCCCTAAAGCAGCCCCGCTATCACACGCTCGTCGGGTTCTTTGTTCGTACCTACCACTGCGTCGTGGGCATGGACAGCTCGTCAGACCAGACTGCGATCACTACTACCGTAGATTCTTGTGGACTCTGACCTGCGCGGACGATGCCTTTGGGAACTTGGACACTCAACCGATTCAGCTGCCAATCGCAATTTCATTTGTTGGGCAGCTCCACGCCTATCTAGTATCTTTGCTGGCAGCGATTGGCTAAAACGTTCCACAAGCGAGACGGCAGCTCTGTCCTTCGGACTGTGGAAATTTTGTGCATGATCATGTCCCGCGATAACATTGTGCGACGTCGATGAAGCCGTCTGATCTTTTACTTCCTCTCATCACAGAGTCATCACAGGCTTCCAATCCCTTTGTACACTACTAGTATTACGAGAAGAGACTTGTTGCAAGTACATTTACGCTGCAGAATTAGTGCCTTAGACTGCTTAAAGTGAGCTGCGACACAAGTGATACGTCGTTGTGACTTCAAACGTCGCAGCAACCAACCTCGCATCATGGAACTCCATTCAAGTGATATTGTGCAAAGACGGGTAGGTTTTGGAACTACATACACGACCATACCATCAAGTTTGATCACACGCACCTTCGTAGGAACATTCTTACAAGGCATACCTTACGCATTTCCATCAAGACATACCTTCCGAGTCATAAACATGGCCGCCCCGAACCACACGCTCTCGTTATCCTCCTCCGAACCGCGACTCACCAGCATTGCGACCGTCTGCCTGCGTCCAAGGAAGAGAACCGGACTCTCGAGTTCACCTACCTCTGCAGCAGCATCTTCATCGTCCGTCGCATCGTCATCCTGCGCGACAGCCGCCACATGCCACCGGTACGCGACGAGATCGGCGGTCGTACGCAGCGACGAAGATGACGACGAATCCCAAAGGCGTACGACTTGCGTGAATGGCCGACACGGATGGGTGCTCTCTTCGATGAGCACGGGGTACATCGACACCGTCACCTCACTGCACGCCGAAAAGGCTTTGAAGAGCGTCTTGTCCGTACCGCGCAGGAAGCCGGGAAGAATCGCGCGCTGGGTGTAGAGGTTGAAGAGGAGGAATCCAATCGTCCGCGGCCCATCCGGGTTGTTGAGCTCGTCTACGACGCGGGAGACGAACGTTTCGACACCGACCCCAACAGAACGTGGCGCGCGCGGTTCGGTCGAAGGGACGAGATATGATAGATGTTCCATGAAGTTGGACGCCGGGACGTCCCACGTTCGTCCTACGAAATCGACGCTTTGGAAGGTATCCTTCTCATCCAGCGTCGCGAGTTCCATCCGCACGAGCTCGTTCGTATCCGGGTCAATGGGAGTCGAGCTCGTGCAGATGCCGAGTTGCAAAAACGCGATAGGGGCACCGTCGTCCAGCACGCCTTGCACGAGCGCCTCGCCGCCGCTGAGAGCGAGCCATTCTCCCACCTTCGGCTGCAACGTCGCCTTGCCCACCTTCACTCGAACACTACCGCGTGTCAGGGTTCCTGTCCAGCGTGCTTCGAGGGGTATGATCACCGTGGGTCCTCCGAGTCGATATGGCGCGTGGTTGGTAATGAGAACTAGACGCGAGAGGAGAAGACGCACCAGGCGGTCCGGGCACATCATTGCGAGCACCTCTTTCGCGATTGCGTTGAGGGCGCGAGCAATTGGAGGCAAAGCCATAGATGTATATCTCTCGTCGTCGTGTACAAGAGAAATTTGTCGTCCAGGGATCGTGAGCACGCCGAGCTCTGGCGTTGCGGTTGCCATCGTCTGCGCGACTTGGAAGTTGATATAGTCCAATGTACCCAGCCTCACAGCGGGAGCCAGCGCGTCGTTGGTGCAGACTTGAAGTACGGGACGCTCAAAGTCGCCCAGTTCACCGTAGGCGTATAGCGGTCGGCCCTGGAGCGCATCGAGGAGGACGGATGCTGGATGCGTCGTCGAGACCGCGAACGTGCCAGCCGTGAGACCGCGAGTACGGTAGATGTGGTCTTTAACAGCCAAATATGTGTGCACTGGGTGAACGGCGGCGGCGTTGCTTTGGAACATGGCGTTTCCGAGGTTGGTGACTGGACAAGTTGCGGTCCCGAGCCGAGCTTCCATGTTGTCCCGTGGGATTCGCTTCCGTCTCCGTCGTCTCAACAGATGAAAGTTACAAAATGGGTGCACATCATGGCTGATGTCCTGTCAGAGTCAGAGGAGTGTTTCCGGAGTACATAGCAAGTCTCAACTTCGTAGCCATTGAGAAAGGGGTCGTGCTCTCAAAGCCCGAGAAGACTGGGAGATGTTTACCCTGAACATATCTGCAAGAGCTCAGAGTTCTAATTACGAGCACGACTGGTTTGGTCCACAACCAGGGGGCTCATACTGTACTAGCAGGGGAGAGATTGCTATGTGTATCCTCATTGAGAAATTCGGACTGACGTTCCAATACATACAACGTACTTATCAATTCCCTCAGGGCGAGATGGTGTAGTGGCAGCCATCTCACAAGGTTCGTAACGACGGCGCTGCAGAGCCCGAGTTCGAACCCGCCCACGGTCAGCCACGATCGGATCCGCAGGTCGGATAGGAACTGTATCGATAGCACTATGTACGGACTACTAACCTGGATGGATAGAACGGAAACGGAACCTACTAACCTAATGACTTCATGATACTAACGGAACTGGAACTCCAAAAGGGGACAGGGGCGCGGGGCATTAAAAAAGAAAAATGCCCTGCGACCCTCCCCTTTTGCTTTTCTGCATCTGCATACAAGAGAGACTCACTCGCAGTCTCACTGATAGTGAGAGTGCTAGGGAGATGTGATTGGAGTTCGAAGAGAAAGCTGCATGCGACAGAACGGATTCAGATCCACCACAAGTTCCGTTTTGGTCCCGCGACGGGAACATTCCGCTGCTTGACCCACCACGTCCACCATGTCGCCACAACTCTGCGCACGACCAGCTGCAGCGACGATATCGCTGCCGCTTGGATCAAGAACCCCCTGGCACCTGCTCGATCGCGGTTTGCCGTTTTGGGCAGCCGAATGAGGCTCGCGGCATCAAAATTATCGCTTACCAGCCTCGGTGCCACAACTTGCACGGTGCGTCGTGGCGTCTCCCTTGAGAGCTACTGAACATGAACTGCATATCAGGGATATGGGAGGATTACAACCTACGTATACGTTAGACCCTGGATACGCCTGGTCATCTGCAGTATCGGTGCGTTCCGGTCGGCGGTCGCGATGATTTTGTCCTTGGGACTGATGCACTACTCGTAGAATCGACGAAACGATCCTCATATCTTACGGCCTACCGGCTCGCGCTGTCTCGTCCAGCGCCGTCACCGAAAATAATGACATTACCTGCCCACGCTCGAGCCGGTCAGTCGCGCCTTGCCCATTTTCGCGCTTCCGACATCTAAACGGGCTTCACAGAGCGCAGAACTCAACGGTTGTGTAACCAGACCTTCTACCTCGGGCAAATGGCCGGGGTAGTGACTGCGAAGCTGCTATGTACTCGTGGACAACGAGGTATGATTCACTCTCGTCCCGCTCCCAAGCCCCGTTCTGACGGAAATTATGACTCTTGAACCACACAGCTAGCCGCAAAGACCGACGACCTTGGCCAAGTGCCAGGTCCTTTCGCTGCACGTACCGCTCATCGTCCATGTTGTGTTACAATCCATACGCTTGACTTCAGCTTTCGCGCCGACGCGTCGACTCTCTACCCTTCGTGATTGTGTGACTGCAACCTCAACCGAACGCAACGCCGCAGCGCCCAAGTCGTCCACACAAAAAGTACCACTTCAAGGCGCAAGCTCAAGAGACAGGACGGACACACGCAAGGCTTGGAATATCGAAAGGAGTATATTGTGAGCGGCAAGCTATCAACATGAGCGCAACACCCAGACGCGACGAACGCTCGCAATAGCACAAGACTTCAAACTTCAAGCTTCAAGAACGGTGTGAGCGTGAGCGTGGTCAGCGAAGCGTGCGGGCATTACTTGACGCGTGACGAAGCTTCGAGTGTCACGGTGCAAGAACACAAACTGCGAAGGAGGGCTGGTCCCGCACGACATGGTAAGTAGAGCGCAAGTAGGGATGCGCGTGACGGCAGTCCTGACATGTAGCGCCGTAGGGATTGGCGGGCTCTGATGGAGATGATCACGAAGGGAGGGGAGGCGAGATTGTCGCGTTACGCACCTAGAGTAGCTAGACCGTTGCCCCGTGAATTTGGCGTGAAAGTGAGGAAGCCGAACGCCCTGCGCGGCGCGGACAAGAAGAACCGCCGTTCAATTAGCAGGCGCGATGAGCGCAACAGGAAAAATTCGGCGAATTTCCCTCAATGAATGATAATTGTGAGACGAGCCGAAAGCCGGACGAATTGACCTGGCCTGGGGCGAAGATCGGACGCAGTGGCCCGGGGTCCTAGTGTGTTGTGGAATGATGAGCAAGCGGCTGAACGCCGTCGGCAGGAGGGTCAAGGAACGACTGGCCATGGGTGCACGTCGAGATTTCTACCCAGGAAATGTCACTGCCCATGCACGCAAGACGGAGAGCGCAAAGGCTCCGAGTAGAGAGCGTTGCGTGAGTGTTTGAGAGAATGTTGAGTGAGGTCCCAATACCGGCGGGAGTTTGCGACGCACACGAACGCACACAAGAACGCCCACTCGCAGAGGTCCCATGGGTGCTGCCCGCTCACCAGGCGCCTCCAGAAGCAGGTTCCCAAAGACATGAGCTGGGACAGTCGCCAGCCAACCGCGGGCGAGTTCAATGCCAGGCAGTCTGGAGTCGACGTCGCCGTATGCACCCACACCCAGTCTCTACCGAGCACTGACACGATCCATCGCAGGTCGCCCACACAGCCGAGAAGCAGTATCAAGAGCGCGACGCGCTGCAGGTACTTGGCCTTCCTGGTGCGGTACGTCCTGCGAGTGTAGCCTCTGCATCGTCGCGTGTTGACCAGCGTCCCAGGCACGTCCACCCGCGTCGCCACGCAGCGACCGTTCGACCTCTTTCCTCGCGCATTCTAGCCCGTCAAGTGCCCGCTGCTGCCACCTGGCGGCGCTGTGAAGGTCCAGGGCGGCATCAACGCGTTCGTCCGACACGACGCAGGAGCCGACACGACGCGCGATGCATCCATTTCTCTGATACGTTGCCAAAGGACCCGTCACCACTGCCCTCATGGTACGTCGCACACCGCGCGAGGGTGTGGTATTCCTGACGTGCGCCTCCAGCACGAACGCGCACTCGCTCAGTCGTCGTCCATGGTCGCGTCGCACTATGCCTCCACCAGCACACGCTCGCATCGTATGGCCGCCTGTCGAGTGTGCCAAAGTCCAGCCTCCTGGGCCATATCTCGTATTCTGGCTGGACGGTCTATACGACGGCCAACCTCGCACCTCGTGTAGGCTGCAGAAACAACCGGGGACCTTGAACTACAGCAAGGCCGTCGCCACAAATATTCTCCAACGCGATACATCGGTGGCCAGTGATGCGTCGCTGGCGTAGGCGCAGGTAGTCGGCTCCAGGCGAATATGAACGTCGTGGCAACGTCGACTTTAGTGTCTGTGCGTGCAAGACGACGCCTTCGACGAGGCTCCAGTCGTTGGCAGAATATCACTGTGCGTGTCCTACTCCCTGGATGGGCGTGCCGAGTGCTGATATGCGTTGCAGACCGATGCACACATGAACGTAGATGTCGTGGCAGCCTGGACTTCGGCCTCATCGCCCGCAAGACGACGCCTTCAAGCCGAGGACTTCCATAGGGGAGCAAGGTACGCGTAGTATGGATGAGATAGTTATACGTGCTGAGAGGCGTTGCAGATCGATGGCAGCGTGGTCGGGTGCACTGCGAGCGTGGTCCGCTCGCCTGTCGTCCTCGACGTGGCGACGTCGGGATGGGCAACGAGACCAAGCAGCAACGAGAAGACTCTCGTAGACGAGCAACACAGCGCAGAGGCGTGAAGACTTTGCAGCCTACAGCAAATGCGGGACTTATAGAGCTGCCAGGTCGTTGCGGGTCAGTTCCTTTGCTCATCCGCAGAGGATATAGGCTTACGATTCTGGTAAAGCCTCCACGTCGTCACTCGATCAAACGCAGTCGCGTGCGACTCTCGAAGAGCTCGATCAGGTCGAAGGGCGCTGAAGTTGCGGGCGGTTGAAGCCAAGTCGGCCGATGCGCAGACGCCTGCTCGTCCAGCACCCACGCCCACCCCATTTACAACATCGGTCAACGCATCGCAAGTAGGGCCCAACATCGCTGGTGCTTATCTGGGTCAGCAAGAGACGGATACGGGCTTGGGAGGGCCTCACCTTGCGCTATGTTTAAAAGTCTGGTACGTGGATTAAACCACCAGACTCTGACACCTGACCGACCTCTCGCACAGGGCGTACATGTGACATGCCCGCCAGTGGGTCTTCATGACGCAGTGGGGCCTGGGTTGCCCACCGGTCGCCCAGGGCTTCAAGACCTTTGCAACGGCAACGCGACTCGACTCAAGCTCGTTGGTCAGGTCAACAGCAAGGTACACGCCAGCGCCATATTACAAACGCAACCTTCACCATTGACGCTGGCAACCAGGATTACGGTTGTCCGTCCGGATGAGACAAAGTTGAAGATGGAGGCGGAAAGCCAGGCGAAATGAAGACGGCGCGATCGTCCGGATTCATCGGCTCCGCACTCGTCGTGATCATGTTTCCCTCCAACTGTAAAGTATTCTTTCAAGACCGTACTTGTGTAAATTGCTACCCTCGTATGATGCGCATATAAGCCATATGCTCTGCAAAAATATATTGCGTTGCTGGTTCATCATCGCCAAACGGTTTTCCGCCCATTGCGTGAGCGGGTGCTGCATACAAATGAGCCTGAGCTAGGTGCCTTGCGTTTGTGACATGCAATACTGGATACCGATGTTTGGCGCACTTTGCCGTCTGAACTTGCTTTCTGCCGCTTCCGTCCAACCTCACGACTCGCGACTCACGAGATCGCTGCTATGTACACACCGCCAATTCCGCCGGAGATTGTGGACACCATCATTGATTGCGCTTGGGAACTGTACTGCGAGAGCACGATGGGCCGTGCCAACGCTAGATGGGATCCATGGGTCAACTTCGACCGAGAGCCCTTGAACGTCCTAGCACTGGTATCGCGGTCCTGGGTCGCCCGCGCTCGACACTGCGCCTTCCAGGACCTCATGCTTAGGCGCAAATGGTCCTCTGACGCCCGGCAATTCACAACAGCTCTCTTAGAGCATCCCCTCTGCACGATTCGGGAACATGTGCTACGCCTGCACTTCGAAGGCGGCGGGAGACCCATACACGATATAGCCGACATTTCCTACCTTCAAGGCTTCACTAATCTCAAAAGCCTCTGTCTGGAACACCTCGGGTTTGAGGAGCAGCCCTTGCCCGCGCAGAGCAGCATCTTCGAGAGCGTGTTACCGTTGCCGGCGACGCTCCAGAATCTCGAGCTCGGAGGTTGCATATTCCCGAATGTGGAGCGTCTCCTAGAGCTCATAGCGTGCGCTACCGGTCTGCGTTCGTTGCGATGCTCAGAAGTCTTCGTTCGCGCCAGTATACCAAGAACAGGCATTCAATCCACCCCACAGCTTCTGACCGAGCTCTCCATCTACGCTGCGTACGACTCATGTCTGCAAGTCCTGGAATGGATATCGTCTGCCCCGGTGCCTCCTCGCATCGCCAATCTGGAGCTCCGGGGTATCAGTGCCCAGAACATGGATGTCGTCTCCAAGGCGTTACACATCCTCGGCCCATCGGTTGTGACACTGTCCCTTCTATTGGCGGCCAACCTAAATCAATGTACGACCCGTTCTTTGCATGAAATGGGCATAGTCATGACTCACACACACAAATACTTGTCGTAGACCCGCTCGCCATCGCAGACCTATCGACCCTCCAAAACCTTCGGTGTCTGGTCATCGCATGCTCCTTCTCTCAGTACGGCCCCATTGGCGTTGAGGTACCGCTCATCCTCGCGCGGCTTGCGGAGAATTGCAAGACGGCGCAAAGCATCACGTTTCGTATATACGAGCTGTCCGCTGAGGACGATGGCCTGCTCACTGTGCCCTGGGACGCGATCGTCGCGACGCTGAACGGTCCATCGTTCCGGCAGCTCGAACGCATCGTCTTGCAGCTAGAGCCGCCGCCGCCGTGGCTGGATGAGTGGCCGCATGCGACGTGGGACTTGCTAAAGCGGAGAATCACGATCAGCCAGCAACTGCTGGGCAATGTCACATTGGTGTGTCTGTTAGAACGTGACTGATTGTCCACTTGTTAGACATCGTTGATTCGTTCGACAACAACAGTGTATGCGACGTCTTGTAAATGTCTGTGGGGAATGCCAGAGGTTTACTTGTCCCGCATTTCATCAAATACATCGTGACGGTAGCGTTAAAGACCCAAAGGAGCGAAATACCATCACTGGCAGGGATCATGTCAATGTAGACGTCGGTCACGGGTTGTGGCATTCCACACATGGAACACACTCCCCTGTTTCTTCAGGGCGAGATGGTGTAGTGGCAGCCATCTCACAAGGTCCGTAACTAAGGCGCTGCAGAGCCCGAGTTCGAACCCGCCCACGGTCAGCCACGATCGGATCCGCAGGCCGGATAGGAACTGTATCGATAGCCCTACTAACCTGGAACTGGACGGAAACGGATAGAACGGAAACGGGACCTACTGACCTAATGACTTCATGATACTGACAGAACCAGAAACTCGAAAAGGGGACAGGGGTGCGGGGCATTAAAAAAGAAAAATGCCCCGCGACCCTCTCCTTTTGCTCCTCTGGCTTAACATACACAGCGAGACTCACTGTCAGTCTCACTGACTTGGAACTGCTAGGGAGTTGTGATTTGGATTCAAAGAGAAAGACCTTTATGTTATGAGACGCAACGGAATCAAATCTCCCCAAGTTCCGTTTTGATCCCGCGACGGGAGTTATCCGCTGCTTCTCACCATACCCTCACCATGTCGCCACAACTCTGCGCATACCGTGCTACGGCGACCAAGTCGTCTTGCCTGCGAGCTTCTTGGCTACTGCTCAATTGCGATTTGCCTATTTGGGCAACCGACTAAGGCTCGCGGCATCAAATTATCGCTTACCAGCCTCGGTGCCACAACTTGCACGGTGCGTCGTGGCGTGTTATCGAGAGATATAGAGTCTGACTAGTGTACCAGGGACCGGACCGTGGCCCTCGATATGCCGCGTCGTCTGCGTTGGTGAGCTTGCATTGGAATAGTGCTGCGCCGTTCTGGAACTGACCCACTGCTCATAGAATATATGCGAATACGCTCATATGCTACGTTATGCCGGCTCGCGCTGTTTTCTCAGGCGCCGTCGCTGAAAACAATGACATTACCTGCCTACGCTCGAGCCGGTCAGTCGCGGCACGCCCGTTCTGTCGCGTCCTGACATCTAAACGAGCTTCGTAGAGCACGAGCCTCAACGTTTGTGCTGACAACTTGGAACGTGCGCAAGAATCCTGGATCCAGACTGCGTTTCTGCCAGTCCTAGACATCTGGATAACGAGGTATGCTTCGACTTTCGTCCCGCTCTCAAGCCTGTTCTGACGGAAGTCATAACTTCTGAAACATATAGTAAGCCGCGAACACCAGCGACCTTGACCAAATACCAGGTCCCTTCGCTGCCTGTGCCGCCCATCGTTCATGTTCTGCTACAATCCACACGTTTAACTTCGCGCCCACACTTTGCTCTTCGTGATCGTGTGACAGCAACCCCCACCGAACACCAAGATTGTGATCCAAGTCGTCCACCGCAACTGCCAATGCTCTGGTACACGTTCAAGCTGCAAGCTCTGAGGTGCAAGACCAGCAAGCTCAAGAGTCAAGACGGGACTTGGGGAGAACGAAAACAGTATATTGTGTGAGCGGGAAACTATCAACATGAGCGCAACACTACGACGCGAAGAACTCTCGTCAAACCCAAGGCTTCAACCCTCAATAACGGCGTGAGCGTGCTCAGGGAAGTCCACGAGCGTGAGTTGACGCGTGATTGAAGCCTCGGGCTTGCACCTGCGACAGCTCTCGAGAAGGGACTGCCGGCCTCCCACGACAGGGTAAGTCTCACGGCGAGTAGGGATGCGCGCGAAGGCTGCCTGAATTCTGACGCCCAGTGCCACAGGGATTGGCGACTCTGATGGAGATGATCACGGAGGAAGAGAGGGAGGGGAGGGGAGATCGTCGCGTCACGCACCTACATTAGCTAGACCGTTGCCCCATGAATTCGTGTGAAAGTGAGGAAGCCGAACGCCCTGCGCGGCGCGGACAAGAAGAACCGCCGCTCAATTGGCAGGCGCGGCGTGACGACGAAGTCGGATTTCTTTGAGGGAGCCGAAAGCCGAAAAGAAATTGACATGGATTGCGCACCAAGGGGCAAGATCGGATGCATGCGCACGCGCATGCACAGTAGTCCGAGGTCCTGGGGAAAGCGTCGTGTGTTGTGGCATGATGGGAACGGATGAAGGCTGGTGGCGAGGAAACCCGCTGCCAACGCGTCCGCGCCGGATTTGAGAATGAAACCAACATTGTGCCCGCATGCGAGAGCTGCCGTACTCGAGGTTGCCTATGATGCGTGCGTTGGTTGAGAGCGTGAGCGAATGTTGAGTGAGGTCCCAACACCGGCGGGAGTTTGCGACACGGACAGAACGCACACAAGCAAGTCAACTCGTACATGCCCCAGGCGTGCTACACGCTGACCAGCCGCCAAATGGAGCATGTTCTCGGATACCATGAGCTGTGACAGCCTGCAGGAAAGGCGAGCCATACGGATACAGATGCCGGACGGTCAGAGGTCCCCATCGTATGCACCCACCTCGCGCCACGGGCGAGCGCTGACACCGTCCAGCACAGGGTGTCCACAAAGCAGAGCGGCACCAGCAAGAGCACTACGCGCCAAAGTTATCCAAGGCAGAGAACCCGGTACGTTCGGTCGCGACTGTTGCATCTGCCTCATCGCGTGCTTACCAGCGCATCGACGGGCGCGCGCAGGGGCCATTCCACATCTTCCCTCGCGCTATCTAGGCCGTCGTCTGTCGTCCACGTCGTCAGGCAGCGCTGTGGAGGTCCAGGGCGGCATAAACGCCTTAGGGCGAGCTATGGGCCGACGACAGGACGCGCGAAGAACCCAGTGCCCTACGTTTCCAGTCTATCCCGTCACCGTTACATTCGATGTGCGTCGAATCGCGTTGGGATATTGTAGCGCTCCGGGTCCTCACAGCACTGAGCACGGTCGCTCGCCCGCTCGTTCAGACTCGTCGTCCACGGTCGTACCACGCCTCCATCCACAGACTTTCGCATCGTATAGCCGCCTGTCCAGTTACATCCTCTCCTCTTCGGCGACACCTCGTACTCTGCACGACGGCCGACCTGGCATACTCGTTTCATTCGCAGACAAAACCGGCGACCTCGAACAGCGGCACGTTGCCCAATGCCTCAAAGATGCTCCAGCACGGCACATGGGTGGCTACGGATGCATTGTTGGTGTAGGTGATCGGCCCCAGAAGAACACGGACGTCGCGTTGGCGTCTCTGCCTGCAAGACGAAGATATCGAGGCTCATGTCGTAGACGGAGCACAAACGTACGTCTTGTAGCAGCTCGAGTGTGTATTGAGTGCTGATTATGCGTCGTAGATCGACGTAACTGTGACCGTAGATGTCGCGGCGGCCGGGGATGTTGGTGTCTTCGCCCGCAAGGTGACACCTGCGACAAAAAACGCCAATCGGCGAGGAGCAAGGTACGCGTCGTGAACAAGAGATGGTGGTGAGGGCTGAGTTGCGTTGTAGATCGACGGCAGCGTGGTCGGGCCATTCTGAGCGTGCCGTTCTTGCATGCTGTCCTCGACGCGAGGACACGGTGGGCAGCAACGTCAACCACCGACAGAAATTCCTCGCAGACAGAGGATGGGTGTGAAGACAATGCAGCCTACAGCTGTCGCGGTGTACATAGACGCTGCCAAAGGGTTGAGTGGTCAGTGACTTTGTTCAACTTATGGGTATGGACGCTCACATTGCTAGTCAAGCTCGACAGGCCTTCGCGCGCTAGCAAGGGGCTCCTTGAGACTCTCGAATTTCTCGACCAGGCCAAAGGTGCTGAATTCATGGTCGGTCGATGCGAAGTCGGTTGATTCAGACCGACCTCGCCATCCGCTCGTCCAGCGCCCAACTGCAACCTGCCACCCCTCGCAGGATTGTTCAGACCATCCCAAGCAGGCATACTACCTATAGAGCAACTTTTGGATCAGCAAAAGACTGTGCAAGGTTCGGAAATGCTTCACCTCGTGGCGTATTTAAAGTCTGGTACGTGGATTAATCCACCTCGCCCAGATTAATCACGACGGCTGCTCATCGAACACGACCTACAGAGCGCCGCGCCTAGTACCACAGCCTTGTCGTGGCGCGCAATCAGCCGGAACACAGGCCACTTGCGACGCGACGATGTCTGACAGTGTTCAAAGCTGGTCATCGCTGCTCAAGTCGACAACCAGGCATACGCCAACCCAACGCTTAGTATGGAAGTCCCGGTGGCGCGACAAGGCTTTTCGTGGAGAATGGCGATTCGGACGAGGCAAGGTTCGAGTTGGGAGGCTGGAAGCGAGATTCAAACCGGCGTGATCGTTCGGAATCGTCGGCTCTGTGCTCCGCGCTCGTGATCGTGTTTTCCTGGCTCCCGATACTTTCACTACCATGACTGTACAGTACTCTCCCAGGACTGTACGCGTATGCTCTGCTACCCTCGTAGGATGCGCATATAGGCATATGCTCTGCGTTATTTACTGCGTCGCTAGTTCCAGACGTTCCGCCACTTCAATGTCCGTTGCGCGAGCTGGTGGTCATACAGATATTTATGAGCCTATGCAAAGTGCCTTAAACTTGCGTACAATTGCAACGAGGTTGCAACGCCGCGGCACGGGATGTTTGTCGCACTTTTGCTGAACTTGGTTTCTGCCGTTTCCCTCCGTGTCACAAAAACCGTTCTCGATGTCTACGCCGACATTTCCGCAGGAGATAGTCGACACTATCATTGACTGCGCCTGGTATCTGCAGCGCGAGTTCAAGCCCTGGCGTGTCAACGCGGGAGCGCATCGAGTCGACGGCCAAGAGCCGTTCAACGTCTTTGCACTGGTATCGCGGTCCTGGGTCGCCCGTGCTAGACACTGTGCCTTCCGAGACCTCACGTTCAGGCGCAAATGGTCCCCTGATGCCCGGCAATTCACAGGAGCAGTCCTGGAACATGCCCTCTGCACCATTCGCGAACATGTGCTACACCTAGACTTCGACACCGACACCGACACGAGCAGGACAGTTAGATGCCAAACAGCTCACTTTTCCTATATTGCAAACTTCCCTAATCTCAGAAGCCTCGGTCTATACGACCTCGTTTTCGAGGCGCATCTCTGGGATAGCAGCATTCTGGAGAGCATGTTGCTGCCGGCCCCCGAGAATCTAGAGGTGAAATCATGCACGTTCCCCAGAGAGGCCTGTCTGGCAGAGCTGCTAGCGTGCGCTACCGGTCTGCGTTCTTTGCGATGTTGGTATATCTCCGTCCACGCCACTGAACCGATACCGAGCGTTTACTCCGGCAGCCCGGAGTCCGGCTCACAACATCTGACCGAGCTCTCCAT
Source organism: Exidia glandulosa HHB12029 (assembly GCA_001632375.1). Lineage (NCBI taxonomy): Eukaryota > Fungi > Basidiomycota > Agaricomycetes > Auriculariales > Exidiaceae > Exidia > Exidia glandulosa. The sequence continues at coordinate 80,324 of KV426113.1, read as the reverse complement.
CACCGTTACACATCACGCATGCCGGAAGTTTCTCGAGTGGATGTCGTCTGCCTCGGTGCCTCCTCGGATCGCCAACCTGGAGCTCCAGGGCATCGACAGCGAGAGCGTGGCCAGCGTCTCGAGAGTGCTCCAGGTCCTCGGGTCATCGGTCGTGACGCTGTCCCTCCTCATGAGATCCCTCGAACGGATTCAGAGTACGTGTCCCTCATTGCATTGGGCATCGTCAGGCTCACATTGAGTATCGTAGCCCCGTTTCACGCTGAAGCGGATTTATCGACACTTCGAAATATTCAGCATCTCGTTACAGGCTGCTCCTTCTTTCCTTGGGGCGAGAGGGGCGTGCATGTACAGCCCATGCTCGCGCAACTTGCAGAGCATTGCAAGAAGGTGCAAAGCATCACGTTCTATATCCACGGCCCCTCGTCCGCCAAGGAGGACATACTCACCATGCCCTGGGAGGCGATCATCGCGATACTGAACGGCCCGTCGTTTCGGCAGCTTGATCGCATTGTCTTCCAGCTGCCGCTGTGGCGGGACGAGCTGTGTGCGACGAGGGATATGCTAAACAAGAGAATCAGCCAGCAACTTCTGGGCAATGTCACATTGGTGTGTCAGTCGGACGGTGACTGGTCGTTTTAACTTTTCTTGAAACTCGGAGTACTCGCAGTTGGGAATGAGTTTTATGTACATGCCAACTATAATATACTATTGCACTGCCCCGTGTCTGAAGCATCAGTTAACTTATCTCCACATACACAAGAACGAATCGCGGGTCACGGGCTCTAGATCCTCATTCAACGGTTACGACCCGGTGGAGCAGGCTCGGGAGCAGTAGGAGATAGGATAGACGGACGGCTCGGATGTACTCGGGCACAATAGCACTTGTTCCCTCACCGTGACCTCGCCGTCCCCACGTGGTGACAACTGCGAGACTCGCGACTCTCGCGACCTCGCCACTCTGGCTCAGTTTCGTTATCAGACCCCCGCCGACCAGATCGGCGCCGCACACCTCGCTAGGCTTCAGCAGGCGACACCGAACACGCGAGACAACCAGAGAACCCGCGACGATCCGCCACACATGCAGGCGACACCTTCAGCGCCAACCAGCTTCACAGGCGAATCGAAAAAAGAAGCACAAGAGTTCCTGAGCGACTTCAAGCGCTTTACAGCCCTCCTCGCGGCGCCGCTGACGCGCGCGAACCGCAAAAAGACCCTCGCCAACGCCTTCGAGCCGTTTGTGCAGCCGGACACAGCGGCCTGGGAGTGGTGGCAGACCCTAACGCCCGACCAGCGCCAGGATTGGGACGCGATCGAGGCGCTGTTCAACGTCGAGTGGGCACGCCCTCGCGCCGCGCAGCTCGAACTCAGCGAGCGCATGGCTCTGTTCCGCGCCAAGACGCTCTCGCGCGAGGAGCTCGACACGCGCGTCCCCATCTCGGGCACCAAGGAGACGCGCTGGCGTCACAGCGAGTACGCTGAGGAGCTCGAGAAGGTCGGCAACAAGACAGGCGTCCAAGCCGACCTCCTCATCATCGAGGCACTCGACCTCCTCCCGCCGGGCGTCAAGCGTATCATGCGCAAGTGGGCCGACCAGCAGCAAGGTGGCGCGGACTGGAGCGACTTCTGCGCGCATCTCGGGCAGCTCGGGAAGACCGCCATCGACGTCGAGCAAGAGTCGTTCGACGCGCAGATGCGCCAGTCGCAGGTGCTGCAGGAGACGAAGGCGATACTTGCGCAGCAGGAGCAGGAGATCAAGCTCCTGAAGCGTTCGGTCGCGGAACGCAGCCCTTCACCCACGCGCGGACGCGGATTCGGCATGCGCAGCCTCCCGCCATACGTCTCGCGCGAGCCAAGCCCGACGTCGCCCTCGCGTCGCTGGGGCGAGCTCGAGCACGTCAACGTCAACTCGTCCGCGGTCGCTTTCGGTCGCCCGCCGCAGACGCAGCGACCGCCGCAGACGCCCCAGCACGCGCCGCCGCCGAGCCCGGGCACGCCAACCCCGCGGGCGTCGTCCACGCCTGTCGGAGCGCAGACGCCGCGCTCGCCCGGCACCCTCATATGCTTCAGGTGCGGCGGCGAGGGGCACAAAGTCTACTCGTGCACCTCGACGACGCCCCTCCCTGCCGAGGAACAGGAGGCGCTCGTCGCGCGTACCATCCGCCGCCGCACCACGCCCATGTTCTCGCCCTCGCCCACGCCGAGCGGGCGCAGGTTCTGGCCCCCACCCACCCCGGGAACACCGTCGCCGGCCGAACGCCCGCGTCAAGTCTACCACCTCGACGAGGAGTACGACACCTACGATCAGTACGACGACGCGGACAGCGACGACTATGAGGCGCAGCTCGCCCTCGCGCACGTCGCGTTCTACGACGACGTGGAGGGAAAAGCGCGCGAGGCGGAGGAGTAGAGCATACTCCGTCTCGCGCAAACGCGCTCATCCCGGGGAGGAACGCGAACTGGTGGGAGTCCACCTGGAGACCGTCGCGGGAGAACCAAAACTACGCCGAGCTGGCACAGCGGCGACCATCTGGGGGGTTGTCAGCGTCCGCGCGCACCCCCGCCAGGGGAGTCGCTTCCGATTTTTCCTTCACCGTTGATCCAGAACTGAATACATCTCTTTTCCCTTATTCGTGTGAGGTTCCGTTCTCGGTTTTGCACATCAAGTCCAATGGCTCGCACACTGCGACACCTTTCCGTCATCGCGTCATATTGAAGAGTACGAAAGGGTGTCTATGTGCGACGGCTACAGCGGACGGAGGTGGTATGATCAACGTGCTGGACCTCGGCTTCTGGCTACGCATGTGCGGTGTGCTCGGTGAACTCATGCCGTCCAAAGCGAAGGCCCGCGTCGCAGACGGAACGGTCATTCCGTCGAAAGGTCGCTGGGTTGGAGACATCACCCTGGGCCAGACGCGTGCACGAGGTGGATTTGAGGTGCTGGACTCGCGCGGGAGCTTTGAGGTGCTGCTCGGTAAACCATGGCTTGCCGCTGCCGGGCTGTGCCATGACTTCGCCGCCGACGAACTGCGCTCGTCAGACGGGCTGATACGGATCCCGAACGAGTCAGCCAAGCGCGCACCCGACCCCGTCACGCCGCCGCCTGGCCTGCCAGCTCCACCGCCGCCGCCTCCATGCAGCGACGCCCCTGCGGAGCCAGTGCCGTGCTGCCTGTCCGCGTCACCGCATTCGCCGCAGACCCAGCCGCCGCCTCACGTCTGCCAACGCGGGAGCCGCTTCTACGTGTGCGTGTGCTTGGGCGGCGCCCTGGAGGCCGCCACAGGGATGAGCTCGCCCTCGCCGCTGGAGGACGCGGACGACGAGCCGAGCAGCACGCGCGCAGAGCCCGCACGGTCGACAACGAGCAAACCCTCTGCGACGTCCAAGAAAGAGCGTGCACGACTTGCCCGTGACGCTCGCGAGTTGGAGAACCTCGTCCTGCAGGACGCCATACGCCGCGCAGACGAGCAGCGCAAGCTGCTCGACGAGGAACTCCTCGCCGTCTTCGACGACGCAGACGCAGTGGAAGCGGGCGCAGAGCTGCCCGGCACAGTCCCGTTGATGCAAGTCCTACCCGATCTCCTCGCAGTACACGCGCTCGCGAATCCGCGCTCAGCGGTCGACGTCCTTGCGCCCGCCAGCGCGCCGGACATCCCCATCGAGGCGCGCATGGCACCTGAGCGGATACGGGAGGTGCTTGAGAGGGTGAAGATCGGCGATGACCTCTCGGACGGACAGCGCGCGCGTGTGGAGAACCTGATACGCGAGTTCGCAGACGTGTTCACGTTATCACTCAAGGAGGTCCGCCTTGTGGATTTCGTCGAACACAAGCTCGGGCTACCCGAAGGCACTACCGGACCGCGCATGGCGAACCAGAAGCCCCTCACGGAGCCGCAGCGCGAGTGGCTTTACAAAGCGCTCGACGAGATGGAGTCGTGCGGCGGATCCCAGCTTCTGCAGCGAAATGGGTCTCGGCCATTACGCTGGCTCCGAAGGATAAGGGCAAGGCGGGCATGAGTATCGACGAGCTGCGTAGGAAGGCGAACGACGAGTGTGTGAAGGCGGGACTCCCACCAATGTGGATCGACGTGGCGACCCAGGACAACAGCGCGCTACTTGGCCAGGGGGGAAACGGTGTAACCGATCCCCCCGCAAAAGCTAAGTGGCGCCTATGCCACAACTTTATTGCGCTTAACCGTCTTAGTCGCCAGAATAGCTTTCCTATGGGAGACCTTGAAGCCAAGCAACAGCGCGCCGCCGGACATCGATGGGTCTGCGTCGCAGACTTCATGGCCGGGTTCAACGCCATCCCCATTGCGCAGGAAGACATTGCGTATACGGCGTTCGCTGTACCAGGACGCGGACTGTACGTCACCCCGCGTATGTGCTTCGGGCTGACGGGCGCGCCAAATACGTTCTGCGAGATGGTCGCCACTGCGCTCGAAGGTCTGGCTGGCGACATCGTCGAACCTTGGATGGACGACTGCGCGCTCTGGGGCGATGAATTCGACGAGCTGCTCGACAAGTTGCGCAGGTTCCTCGTGCGCTGTCGCGAGCGCAAGCTCTCGCTCTCGGCGGCGAAAACGGAGCTCTTCATGACCGAGGCGACGTTTGCTGGCGTACGTGTGTCGCGCGACGGCGTCAAGCCAAGCCTCGCCAAGGTCGGCGCGATTCTGGACTGGCCAGAACCGACCAATGCGCTCGAAGTCCTTGGTTTCACCGGGTTGACCGGACACTTCCGCCCGATTATCAAGGACTACGCGACCATCGCCCGACCACTCACGGATCTCACGCGCGACATTAGGCCCAACGTCCCCAAGGGTTCGAAAGTGCCGCGTGGTGCGTACAAGCGAGCTCTGCGCAACGAGTCCGTGGGTTGGAAATGGGGACTTGAAGAGCGGCAGGCGTTTGCGCGCCTCAAAGTCATCCTGACCAGCGAGCCCGTGCTGAAACCCCCTCAGTACGACCGTCCGTTCATCGTCACAACGGACGGCTCAAAGGTCGGCTTTGGTGCTACACTGACTCAGCGGTGGACGGTGCGCGGCAGCGACGGGAAGAACAGAGAACACGAGTTCCCCGTCGCGTACGCATCCAAGCGCACGTCGCGTTCAGAGGAGCGCTACTCCCCGTACCTCCTCGAATTCGCCGCACTCAAGTTCGCGTTAGACAAGTTCGACAAGACGATTTTCGGCCAGCCAATCGAACTCGTCACGGACTGCAAGGCCCTTCGCGACACGCTCAACAGCGACGACTTGTCGTCCACGCACACCCGCTGGATGGAGTCCATCATTTCGCGTCAGATCATCGATGTGCGACACCGCCCGGGCACGGACAACCAAGCGGACGGCTTGAGTCGCAAGTGGATGAGCCACGCGGATCGCGACGTCGACGGCGGCCTGCATAATGTCGTCGCCGACTGGGAAGAGAAGGACCTCGTTCCGGACGTCTTCACCGTCCTCGTCGAGGGCGACGCGAACGCACGCCTACGCGAACGCTTCAAGGACGACGCGTATTTCCGCGATATCGTGGAATGGCTCACCGCTCTTCGCACAGACCCGTCACTCTCGCACGCCCAGGCGAAACGCGCGCGACTCCGTGCACGCGACTACGTCGTCGAGGATGGCAAGCTCTGGCGCATCGGGGGAAAGCACGCCTATCGCGCGCCGCGTGTGGAGTGCATCCCTGCTGCCGAGGGACGCGAGCGCGCCGCGGAATGCCACGCGCACGGGCATTGGGGGCGCGACGTCTGCGAAGAGTCCCTGCGCACGCGTTTCTTCTGGCCGAATATGCGACGCGATACGGTCGACGCCATCCGCAACTGCTCGCCGTGCAAGGCCTTCGGAACGCGCCACGTCATGAGCCTGCTGGAGCCGCTGATGCGCTCCCGTCCGTTTCAGATGGTGACGGGCGACTACTTGTCGCTGCCGGTCGGCAAGGGCAAGTACAGGACCGTCTTGCTCCTTGTGGACGTCTTCTCGCGGTACGTCTGGGGTTTCAAGACTACCAAGAAGGCCGGCAGCGGCGCCTACACCGTCGAGGGCTTGAAGCGCGTCAAGTCCGAATTCCACAAGCCCGAACTCTTCGCGACCGACGGCGGCAGTCATTTCGACTGCGCCGAGGTTCACGAGTTCTGCGCCGCCAACGGGATTAAGTACACAAAGACGCCACCTTACTCTCCCTGGGCGAACGGGTTGGTGGAAGACTGCAACAAGATCCTACTCGGGCGCTTGCGCCGCTATTGCCAGCCCGACTTTGCAGCGGACGAGACAGGCATGACGGTCGAGGAGATGGCGGCCCACATGCCAACGAAGTGGCCGGATTTCTTTGCTCGCGCGCTGGAGGACATGAATTCGCGCATACTCCCCTCCCTCGGCTACTCACCGCGCGAGCTCCTCTTCGGGATGCTGCTCGCCGACGCGCCCGCACCGAACAGCGGCACCACGCCCGCGTCCCCGCTGGCGGCGAACGTGCACCTCGCCCATGCAGACACGCTACGCGCGGACGGCCACGCGCGGACCGTCGAGCACGCTGCGGCGCGGAAGCGCCAGTTCGACGCGCACGTCACAGAGGAGAAGTACGAAATTGACGACTTCGTACAGGTGTACAACGACCGCCTCGACGGCACGCTCTCCACTGAACGCAAACTCGCTGCAAAGTGGTCAGCACCGATGCGCGTCGTCTCCCGCTACCTCAACTCATGGCGCGTACGCCCCTGGGGCGTGGATGGGGACAAGCAGGATGTATACGTCTCGGGCAGGCGCTTGCGCCGGTGGGCGCCAGCGCGTGACACGACTATCCACAGGATGGTTCTGGAGAAGGAGAGGAGACTGGCAGAGGACGGGTTACGGGTTACGGACGAGTCGGGACGGTAGAGCGGTCGGAGCAGAGGCACAGGGAGGTTTGGCACACACTGATCGATGCCCCGGGAGGTGCATTTCCGTAGGGGGGGCACCTGGAGCAGGCTCGGGAGCAGTAGGAGATAGGATAGACGGACGGCTCGGATGTACTCGGGCACAATAGCACTTGTTCCCTCACCGTGACCTCGCCGTCCCCAC
>KV426113.1:53551-71192 GCA_001632375.1 Exidia glandulosa HHB12029 | reverse complement strand
TTATCGTGTTGACGCGATTTTTAGCATGCTCGTCGCGAAGCCAGGGATCCCTAGTGAGTATACTCCTTCAATGACGAGGCGGTATGTGCGGATTTCAGAGCGCTATTACTTCAGACGTAGCTATGGACGCTGCGGAGCAACCTGCTATGCTCGAGCTGCGCAAGACATATGGTATGCTGTTACCTGGACTTGCGCATTGCTCGCGCTGATGGCGTGTACGCTCAGGCAAGACAATCCACACCTGGGCCTTCGACGAGCACCCGGACCTTCCTCTTGGGCCTCCCCAGCTCATGATGAGCTGGACGAATGAAAGCGAGTGCGACGCGGACGAGTTCAGAGCAGCGATCGCAGAGCGGGATGAAGAGCTGGGTGTGTCGACAGAGGCAAAGCGGCAGCTTCGCGACGGGTACATTCCTAAGGACAACTGGGAACCCGCAGCTGGTGCCGATTATCCAAGTCACTCTGGAAAATCTGTGGTGTTGCAGTCGGTAGAGGTAGACGTGAAAACGGTGATCAAATCTCTGTAAAGAATACATAGCCAACAGAATACGTGATCGTTACCTTCCGACGCAGATGTCTCCCAAGCCGTTCGTCCATAAGCTTAGCTACGTCGTCCAAGACTGCCTCTGGAATAGCAGATAGATGTAAAGTCTCTAGCCTAGGCAGGCTGGGACCGTTTAACACGGCCACCACAAGGTCCCAGTCAATCATGAGTAGGTCCTCAGGCTCCTGCATCAAAACGTGAAAGTGGATCTCGCGCAATTGGGTCGTAACGAGCTTGGCCATAAGGAGCGGCACATGCTTAGCCGATAAGTCGCGGCCCATGTAGTGCGGATATACGGAGAGCTGGCCAAAGGAGAAGAACCGGAGGTTTGTCAGCGTTGAGAAATCTGCCACAGCGCAGAATGCATCTATAATATCCGTCAGTCTATTGAAAGTTCTCCGAATCAGAACCCAAATGGCGCACCTTGACCGTCCGTTTCCCCAGAGCTTGAATCGCAAAATGTTACCCTCAGCCTTTTGACCGACGGGCCGACGAGGCGCAGGAAATGGGCAGTAGACGATGCCCCGGAGCAAGCGATTGAACACAGTTCAAGATCCGTAAGGCGTGGTACGCCTGCACCAGAGGATAGCCAGTCCAGCATAAGGACTGTAAGCGAAGTGCAGTACTGCATATCAAGCGTGGTCAGGCGCTGGGAAGGCTGCCGAAACGGTCGTGATGGCGGCTGTGCCTGGTGTTCGCCAGCAGGCTCGGCGACATCCACGAAGTGCACCAAAAGCGATTCCACCAGAGTGCAGCGCGAGATACAGTCGACGAGCTCGCTCGCACCAAAAAATGTGCAGGAAGACACACGAAGTACCCTGAGCGTCGGCCTGAAGAGGCCGGGCAGGACAAAATTTGTCCACTGCGAATAATCCACAACGCTGAAGTCGACATGGTGAACGTCGACCTCTTCTAGATGGGATATGTAGTGCAAGTATGGCCATAAGCTACCGAACCCTTCGGCGATTCGATGACCGTCAAGCTCGATGTGGCGGATATGATCGCGGATGGTACACAAGGGATGCGACACAATCCCCCCAAATTCTGGGAGCAGGCTCCGTGTATGGGAAAGAATGCTGAGGGTTCCAAATGCGCGATAGCGAGCTCGAGGAAGCCATCGTCGCGATACGAGAGCGCAGTGATGAATGAGAGTATGAAATGTCTCGCGCTGCACACTCTCAGGCTCCCACGAAAAATGAAAAGTGTCTGTCGATTTCAGCCTCCAAATCTGATCGATAATGGCTTCGAAGATCTCCAAAGGAAAGATCCCAGCCATGTCGAAGTCGCTAGAGCAGGGATAGGACCAGAGCGTTGGCCGGCACTCAAAAGTAAGTCTATGGACGGTGAGTAGGTGCATGAATGAAGGGCGTGAAGAAGTAGCAAGAAATATCTACTCACATCCGCGGGCACCAGTACTTGGAAGAGACGAGTGCCGCCGAGGTGCGCTGTGAGGTTTATAGGTGGTAGCCCGGCGGTTCGCAGTACTGCACAGCGGCAAGACGGGATAGACAACCCGCCGGCCACGATGGTTTCTGATGGCCGAGGGATCTCTGATAGTTGTTGGCCACCGCAAGTTCAGCACGGCGGAAGACAAGAGGCGCGGGATCGGACAGTCGGACTTGAAAGCTTGAAAGCGCAGCGCCACAGCCTGCGAGGATGGAATACAACTTGAACACTAAGATCTTGAAGATTTCAAAGCGAGTACTCTTCTTTTGGGAGCCGCGAAAAGGTAGGTATTTACACAGCTTGCGCGCATCTTAAGGATGCGGCAGATGGACACGAAGGCGCTACAAACTGCCTGCCGACTCATGCGCTCGTTCCATCCTCTCTACTGCTTTACAAGCACTGCAACGGCTGTGTGAGTAATTTTGACGAAGAGGGTAGGTAAGGTCGCGTACCTGAGAGTAGTACGGCGGGGAGACGGCCTTGCACGTTGAGCCCGAGGCGCAGACAGTCGGGCCACTGCATAGCACAATTAGCAAAGACTCTAGGGACGTCTATGCTGTCACTCACGTGTAGCCAGTACCACCGCACTGTCCGAACTTGGTCTGGGTAGCCTGGGGCGCGGAGGAGGTGGTGGTGCCGCTCGGCGGGGCGGTGGTGCCAGTAGGGCCCGACGGGGGCGCCGGGCTGCTGGCAGCGCCGGTGTAGGTCGAGCCGATGGTACCGAAGCGGATGTTGGAGTACGTGACCTGGATGTTGGCAGCGTTGGCCTCGAGCTGCGCCGGCTGGCCGGAGGTCGTCGCGCACGTGCCGCGGGCGATACCAGGCTTGCTCGCGTCGACGTCGGTGGGGTAGTCAGAGTCGAGCCAGAGCATGTTGACGGCATGGTCGTCCCAGACCGAGAGGACGAGCACCATGCCGTTTGCCATCGCGGCGCCCATCTGCTTCAGACCACCGTGGTTCTGGAAGCTCTGAGTGTCGCCGAACGCGGTCTTCTGCGCATCGCAGAAGTCCTCGGTGATCGAGTCGAACGTGGCCATACCCGCGATGGACGTCTTGGAGTTCTGGATGACCTTGCCGTTCTGGACGTAAAGGCGACGGATCTCGGTGAGTGGGCCAGTGGTCGAGTTGCCGGTGGTGAGGAACTGGGTAACGACGGTGACCTTCTGCTTGGTGTCGACGGTCATGCCGGGTCCGAGGAACGTCTTGTCGCCCATGCGGAACGAGTTGAAGTCGCAGCCGTCCTTGTCGCAGATACCGGTCGCGCGGTTGTCACCGTCACCGCAGTCAGCGGGGCCAGTGCACTTCTGGAGGCCAGTGCCAGTGCAGGGGTGAGGGGTGACCTGGGAGGGATGTCAGCGTGACTTCGTGGCGCTGGCGGAAGGGACGTACAGCAGCGCTGATGCTGTTCGCCTCCCAGATGTCCATCTCAGCGCAGCACGCGCCGGCAGTACCGGAGCCGGCGTTCGTGTCGTTGGGCGACGGGGTCCAGCCAGCGACGTTGGCCTGGCCGTTGATGAACTTGATGTCGTGCGGGCACTGCGAGTCGCAGTAGCCGGTTCCGTACTTCGCGCCGGCCTTGTTGGTCGTGAACTTGGACATGCCGCCGTCAGCGTCCATGGCCGAGAAGTAGACCGCGCCGTTGAGACCGCAGGGCAGGTTCGAGACGTCGACGTCGAAGGTGAACTCCGAGTTGAGGAGGTTGAACATCTGGTACTGGGTGTCGGACGCCATGAGGTACACGCGAGAGCCGATGTTCTTCTGCGCCCCCTGGGTGACGAACTTGAGCGTCAGAGCGTTGCCGCTGGTCGTGATGCCGTAGGTGCCGGAGTAGTCAGCGCCGTCGAGCGCGCAGTTGGCCGCGCACGTCGCGCCGTCGGGGCAGAGCGTCGTGTTCCAGCTGTTGCCGTCGTAGCAGTTCGTGTAGCCCGTGGTCGTGTGGAGCCAGCGCCAGTTAGAATCGAGCACGACGGCACCTGGCGCAAACAATCAGCACAAGTCCAAACTCTGCAAGTAGGGCATGCTCACCGTTCTGCTGCGTGCAGCCGGAAGCCGTGCATTTCGACCAAGTGAGCTTGGGGTGCGTCTCCGCCGTGTTCGTGCCGACCTGCTGGGCGTGCACGGTGGCAAGGAGAGCGAAGGAGAGGAGAGCTACTGCAGGGAACATTGTTGCCTGTGCCTGTGGACCTGAGCCTGTTGGTGACCGACGACGAAATGACCGCTCTTCGCGTCCATGTTTTATACTCGCGAGTCTCCACTCATCCCGGAGAAACCTCTAGCAGTGCTGGAGCTACGCAACGCAGTGAGTGTCGCTGGGAAAGTCATATGAGCCCGAGGAGCAGCCGCCGCGGGAGTGTACCCGTGCTTGCTTCCTCCGAGAAGACTGTGCTTATTCCAGCCTCCACATCGCACCGCTGCCGAAACCTGGGGGAGCTGGAGCAATAGCGTACTCGTGGCACTAGAAATGGACATATAAAATCGAAAATTGGATAGCGGCTTGGTCGTCGACCGGCGAGGAGACGGACGAGGCGGGTGATCCAGTATTGGCCAGGCGAGCGAGTCGAGTAGTGTTCCTAAAGTGACTACTCTCGAAGGAGAAAGTGCCGCCACGCCACTAAAGCTTGCCACGCAACACGCAGCGCTTCTGGCCGAAGAAAACATCCCTTTGAAAGGTCAGCTGCGCCGTAATGGAACGTTGGCAAGCAGGGAACGCATGCGCGCGAACGCCTCGAGAATATCCAGGAGTATTGTCGGGTCGCGAAAGGACGTCGCGTAGAGAGTCGCAGGGAGCGTGAAGACGAACGTGAAGATAAGCGTTCAGGCGAGCATACAGATGCCGAGATAGCGGGTGCGGCCTACAGGTGCCGCCGTCCAATGAGCCTGCCTCTGATAGGGCGCTCGCGCGTGCACAAGTTTCCATGATCAGCTTCGCGTCGACGGCCGTAAAACCCGAGAAAACGAGCTTTCGAGTCGTATTTCGCACGATAACACAACGAAGAAGCAACGCGGAAAGGACTTCTCTCGGTGACTCCCGAGGCTGTCACTTGGCGAGCCCTCGACAGCTCCAGTTCTCGTCGCGCAGTTGAGGCGAGCCCAGACGCTCGTATTGACCGTCCGGCTGGTGCTCGCCTAGACACTCGGAAAGAGTGACGAGGCGTAAGCCGCGCGCTTGTGCCCAGCGGGCAAGCTCAACTCCGAGTTCCAATGAAGTGCCCTCGATGGGGTCATGCATGAGCGCCACGAAACCAGCGTCATGTGCGCTGGAAGATTTAGTCAATCGGGCAAGTGACTGCTGCGGTGTACGACCTATGCGTGAAGTATGAGCTGTCATAGGCCTAAAAGTATGTGGAGACGCACGATTCCAGTCCTCCGAGTCCGCGTCCCATAGCGCTATCCTGTAGTCCATGTCGCGCAGAGCAGCTTGCACGGTGCCATTCACGCGGCCGTACGGGGGGCGCATCCAGCGTGGCCGCACGCCGAGAATACGGTCGAAGGCTGCCTCAAGACGTGTCATCTCCTCCGTCAGGTCCGAGGCCGCCAGCGTGTCGAGTGCGGGGTGACTCCATGTGTGCGAGGCAATCTGGTGGCCGGAATAGAAAGCCCTGTACGGGTTCAACAGACGCCACTGCACGTTACAAGTTACGCACTTCTCCAGGATGCGTGTCCTGTCGAGATCGTAGATGCAGCCGTACAGGTCACCGCAGACGAAGAATGTAGCCTTTGCGCCAATCGAGTTGAGTGATTCTCTGACAGGATAAATGAATCTCTGAGTGACGACGCAGCCATGTCAGGCGCACATGAGTCGTGAAGTGTATATGTGTGGTCCATCGTCGAATGTGAGCGCAGCAGTTCCAGGACGTGTACAAGATCTGACTATTGTGCCAGACGGTAGTGTAGATCCAGCAGAGAGGTAAGAAGGACCATATACAGCACCGGTCAGCGTCGAGAGAGAAAGTACGGAACCAAGGAGCGTGCGCATTATCCCGAACTGTCAACTAAACCCGCTCCGTCACTTGGCCTGAAGTTATGCTCCCGACTTATATCTGGATTCTTCAGGCGCGCGTTGGAGCTGATACTCTGCTTCAAAACAAATCCCGGACTCGATGTTTGCTCTCCTAGCATCGGCCGTAGACTGTAGCACTAAACCTGGACCTCCGAGCTGTCTCTGCCCGTTCCTGCCCATGGCCATGCCCAACGACTAGGACATCCCGACGAGGCTGCGTCAGAGACGTCGACCGTGAAGTATAGCCAAGAGCCCTTCGAACTATATGAAGATCGGGTGCGCAGCTGTCTTGAAGCTCGAGGCGGCCGCGCAGGACCTTGCGACGATAATGTGATTAGCCATCCAGTGCTGAATGCGTAGCCGTGACCAAACGCTTCAAGTTCTTGATACCAGCATGCGAGCCTTGCAAGAGTGAAGGAAATACGAAATGGACATTTTGAAAGAAGGAAGGAAAGCACATGTTTGTTCTAAAAAACACCCAGTCCAGCCAGCAAGTGCGTCTCATGCCGCGTTGACGAACGACTTGCCCTTCTCGATGTTCTTCTTAAGCTCGGGCAGGCACGCGTCGATGAGCGCCTGCTCCTCCGCGCTGAGGTCGCCGATCGGGAAGATGGTCTTGACGCCCTCCGGGCCGAGCTCGACGTTGCTCGAGAAAAAGTCCACGCCCTGGCTCTCGAACAGCGGGCTGCGCACGAACGTCGGGCACACGACGTTCTCCTCGCCGTTGATAGCGCGGAGGAGCGCGTTCGTGAAGACCGTCGCGGCGTACGCCATCGAGAGCGTCGCGGAGCCCGCACCGTCCTTCGCGGCCACAACCTCGTCGCCGCCGTACTGGATGCGGTGCACGAGCTTGGAAAGCGTCTCGCCCTGCACGCCCTTGCCGAACGAGGACTGCGAGAGCAGCGGCACGATCGTTACACCAGAGTGGCCGCCAACGACGGTCACCGGCGTCGACGCCGGGTCCTGGCCAGTAACCTCGGACAGGAAGCGAGCGGCGCGGACAACATCGAGAGTAGTGACACCGAAGAGACGACGAGGATCGAAGACACCCGCCTTGGCGAGTGTCTCGGCGACAATGGGCACCGTCGAGTTGACCGGGTTGGAGATGATGAGAATCTTCGCCGTTGGTGCAACGCGGCCGACAGCGGTCGCAAGGTCACGGACAATCGACGCGTTGGTCTTCAAGAAGTCAGCATCAATTCATGACCTTGAGCAGAGTGTGGATCTATGAGAGCAAGCATGGGTGGTCCTCGAGCACCGCAAGCACCAAGCCGTATGCGAACACCCGGGGCACCAAACACCTCTGTAAGAACCTAATAGACACTACCTCTGTTAATCCCTCTGTAGGTGTGTGGCACATGTAATCCATTGTCCAGCGAAGAAGGGTAGCACCCCAAAAGACAATGGAACACAGTTGTGCCACGCACGAACAGACGGACCCACAGAGATGGTGTCTGGGACTACTACAGAGGTAGTGTGTGCCCCCGGTGTAATGCTGGCTGGAGTCGTAGCCTCTAGAGCAGTCATGAAACGGCAAAACGGGGAGCTCGAGAAATGCCGAATGTTGGAGTTCCACGGCGTGAAAGGCGTATGCAATCCTCGTAGAATTCAAGGAGGATACTTACGTTGAAAAGGTCGTCACGGGTCATCTAACTGTCGTGTCAGCATACAACATGTGATAGGAAGACGCGCGACATACACCAGGCTGTAAAGAAGGTCAGCATATGAAAGATCAAGGCAGCATTGCGGAGAACTTGCCTTGCGCGGGACACCGGCGGGAATCACGACAACTTCTGCGCCCTCAAGCGCCTGGTCGAGAGCGTCGGCGGTGAAGCCACGGACCTGGAACGTCGTTCAGCACGGTCAGCAGCGAGATATTACATTGGAGCTCACCGTCGAGTTGGTGTCGACGTGGCTGACGTCGGCAGCGACACCTGGCGCGCCGCGGATATCGTACAGGCTCAATTGCGAGACGAGGGGCTCGACTTTGAGCAACAGCGACAACGGCTGGCCGATACCACCTGAAATATATTGATTTGAGCAAACTGCGAGCTTTCCTAGGATATGGACTGACCGCCAGCACCGAGAACCGCGACCTTGGTGCGCGCCGGCGCGGACGACGAGAACAGGCGAGCCTGACGAGGTACGGAACGAAGAGCCTGGCGAGCTGCGAACATGACTAGAGACCGCTGGAACCAAGTTCAACCCTGGTCAGCGCGCGTGCCGGCGAGCAAGTCGGCGAACTCACCGTTGACGAGACGGGTAAAATTGCTTTGCGCGTTCCGGGCCGTTCCGTTTTCTGGCTGGCTCGCAGTGCTCCCGAATTTCACCCATTCCGGGACACCTGCCTAAACTGTCGGGGAGTGTGCGCACAACAAATGCACTTGATTCGCGTGAGCAGGGACACTGGTTTTATGTATTGTTACAATGTTCGGTCGGTCCATCGCTCACTTCATCCCCAGCAGACTCTTGACATCCTCGCACCTTGATCCACCCTTCGCTGCTCGTTGGAGAACTGTTGGACACACGGGGAAAAGAAAGGTTTGATGCTTGATGAGAAACACACGCTCGACTTGAACCGGGTCCGCACGCTCTGGGACTCACTCGGTGGCGCTGTCGTCGAGGACGAGCTTGACGGTCTGGAACTGGAAGCCGCGGAACTCGAGGGCGAGCGCGCCGTCGACAAGCTTGAGCTCTTGCTGTTCGTCCTCGAGCAGGTTCACGAGCGACGCCTTCTTCACGACGATCTTGTCCGACACGTGAAGCTTCGCACGCGCGTGTCCGCCGAAAGCTTCGTACAGACGCAGAATCACGGACGTGGTCCCATCCCTGTCATCGTCGTCGCCGCGCTTGATAGTCTCAAGCACCACGTTCGGCGCACCCGAGACCTGGAAGGGCGTCTTTGTGAGTGCGACCGAGAACGTGACGGTGTTGTCTGCCACGGCGCGCACTGGAAACGAAGCGTCCAGCAAAGAAACGCATTGGAGAGGAAGAACGTACGGTGAAGAGGCGAGTTGAAGATGTAGCCGGCGGTCGGGACATCTGACTGCAAGAAGTGACCTTCGTGGGGAAGGATGCCCCACGAGAATTCGTGTTCGCCTAGATGATGCAACTTAGCACATGGACACTGTTGCAAACATAATAACTGACCTTGGTCCTGCTCGGCATCTGGCGCAGTGGCAGCACGCAGAAGAGACATGCGAAGCGTGCTCGCATCGCACGAGAAGCCGTACTTGGACTCAGAGAGCAGCGCAACACCGTAGCCGTACTCGCTCAAGTCGGCATACTAACGATGCTGATCAGACCCTTCGTACAACAGGAGAGTTCGCAGACTGTCGCACCTTGTGGCCGCACACCTCGAACTTAGCGGCATCCCACGTCGTGTTTCTGTGCGTCGGACGCTGGACGTAGCCCCATTGCGTCTCGTAGAACGCATTGTCGCTGTGAACATTGACCGGGATCTCGACTACAAGGCGGAGCCATCAGCGCCATCCACAGTGCATGCTCCAGAAAACATCGTACATTTGAGGAGCTGGTGCCGCTGGTGCCAGTCGACGTGCGCGTCGAAGCGGAAGAATGAGCGAGAGTTGGCTTGCGTCGTGGCAGGCACTGCATCGAGAGATATCTACGCGGTGCGCGCCAGTGGCCATTGAGCTGGCCGAATGGTCGTCGTATTAGAGTGAACGTACCGTGAGCTTGATGGTGCTGTCGCTGAGCTTGATCTCGCTCTGCAGGGAGGCGCGGACAGGGCCGTTATCCAAGACCTTGAGGTTCGTGAACTCCAGCTTCGTCGGCTTCTCGAGATGGTAGATCTCGACATCTGCACAGCGTTACAGCTTCCAGACAGAGATATAAGAGGAGACACGCACCCCAAGCATCCCAGTACAAGGGCCGATCCTCAAAGATGACGAGACCACCAGACTCGCCCGCAGGAATCAACTCACGGCTGTACAGGCGTCAGAAAGGCTCGCTTGTCAAGGACAAACGTACTCGAGCGCAACATCGACCAAGCTGACAATGCGTCCCTTCGAGATTGTCATCTTGACAGAGGAGTTCTGCAATACGTGGTCGCCATCCTTCGTGACCGAGGCTATAGATGCCCTTCAGCATTGGTTGCATACAGATGGCGCAAGGGGACACACCCGACGCTGGAGAAATGTCCGCAAACATTCCCCTAACGCCCACGGCTGCGCCGCCAGCGGTCTCCTCGACAAGGACGTAGCCCACGTCGCCGCTCTTGGAGATTTGCACGGCCTCTTTGCGCAGCGCGCTGCTGCTCGCTCCGAGGGGAACCTCTACAACTTCGCGGCGCGGGAACGGCGTGGTGTTGACGGCCACGATGCGGGATGCCTTAGACGGGAGAGCGGAGCCCTTGACGATGGGCGTGGACTCGGGCATGAGAACGCGGAAGGCGCCTTCGATGATGTCGCGGCCATCCTTCGCTACCTCTGCATAGAGGACCTCCGCATCATCGTAGACCATGCCACTGTAGACATCTTAGCAGAGACAGCGCGAGAAGACGATCTGGATCCTACTGACATGGCAGAACCAGGAAGGACATCGTGGACTGAGGATAGTAGGGCTTAGCGCTGCTGGACATAAGAGAAACGGTCCACGTACATTGGTTAAGGAGTACCTTCTCCCATGAGTCGTCAATCTTCGTCTTCGGGTACGAGTATTTCTTCTGGTAAAGCGATGCCAGCGTCGCTACATACTGCATTTCCGTGGTCAGCATTATACACTCTACTCTACGGACCACCAACCTCGACATCCCGAAGAAGGACCTCAGACTTGCGGTTACCCTTCTTGATTGAACCATGGGAGGTGTACGTTCCGCGATGGAACTGACGGAATGTCAACACTTCACCAATGCTGCAAGCGGACAACCAACCTCGAGGTAGAGCTCTCCGTGCCTGCACGCTCGCGTGTGAATTCCAGATAATGGTGAGCGGTTCGCATGACACACCATTTAGGGAGTTTCTTCCCTTCCTCGCTGGTGGCTTCGATGTCCTCGAAGAACTCTCCGACCGTCTTGCCCATGGTGACAACTGGGAGGTCGCGAGATTGGTTCGAAGCGGCGCGAATACGCCGGAGCTGTGGTGCCGGATGGTCAGCCAAAACTTGACACGGGCAAAACGCGCGTCCTGCGTACACTTTCAAGCATCTTCGCCAGCGGACCACCTCCGCCATCGCCGTTACCGAAGACCAGCAGACCAGTCTCGGATGATTCGAGGTTCTACAAGTGCAAATGTCAGCGGTCAGACATCCCTCTTACGCAGTGGTGCAAAAGAGATACCTTGTGGTTTTGCTGCGCGCGACGAACATCGCCAACATTTGCCTGAGCGGTGTACGTGTCTGCGGACCATGTTATTCACCATGATGACACCGAGATAAACAGCAGGACATACCGACAGGAGTCATGTGGCACAGGACCTGAGTGCCGTCGATCCCGACCCAGTTGAACGTCGTGTGCGGGAAGACGTTGCTACACACCGCCGTGCATGAGCATACCGCTCGCGTTGGAGTAAGGACACGTACATGTTGTTCCACGAAAGCTTCTGCGTAAAGAAGTACGGCATATCCGCGGCTCTGATGATCTGCGGGAGCGCGCCACTGAGACCGAACGAATCCGGGAGCCACGCCGTGTCGCAACGCGCACCGAACCGCGACTCGAAGTAACGCTGGCCAAAGATCATCTGGCGCGCTAGCGCCTCCCCGGATGGCATGTTGCTGTCGTTCTCGACCCACGAGCCGCCAACAGTGTGGAACTGGCCAGAGGAGATCTTGTCCTTGATGCGGTTAAAGAGCTTGGGGTATTGCTACAGACAGAAATCATGAGCAAGTGTACGCGGGTGGAGACTATGCGCACCTTCTCGAGCCACTTGTACTGTTGAGCACTGCTGCAGGTGAAACGGTGCTCGGGGTAGCGCTCCATCAGGTCAACCTGCGTCGACCACGAGCGAGCCGTCTTCTGCTGCGTGACATGGTACGGCCACAGCCTTTCACGACCGTCAGAGGAACGGTCTACGACACCTCCACTCGCACGCACCACGCGGTGTCGATGTGACAATGGCCAATGCCCAGCACAGTCGCGTTCTTGTCGCCCTCCTCGTAGATCTTCGCGCCCTTCTCCTCCCAATCCTTGCCAAACACTCGCGCCGCGATCTTGCGCGCCTTCGTGATAGTGCTCGGGTCGCGGTGGTCAAAGACGTTGAGGATCTCGTTCGCGGCTACCAGCGCCTGGTTCTGAAGCGGCGAATTGCCCGGGAGGGTTTGCGAGAGCTCCTTGAGGGTGTTAAAGTCCCAGCGAAGACCCCACGCCTCCTGGTTCGGCACGACGAGGTCCGCCGTTCCGATCTGTGTTGCGTGAAGTGAGGATATGCGCGGACAACACATGCTGCAGACGTACACCGAAGAAGCGGTTCATGTCTGGCGGCTGGATGATGTCGCCGTCCCACGGGATACCGAACATGCCGTTGCAGCTCATCTCGATGACGAACTCGTGCTTGCCAGACTTGACGATGTTGTGCGGAATGATGTACTCGACTCTGCGGTCGCCTCCGCCTCCTCCAGTAATTCCTGAAGCACAAGTGTGATCAGTAAACGAGGGTGTGGAATGCAGCGGTATCGCGGGAAGCACCTTGCAGCGGCGTGCCGTCTGTCTCGAAGATCATGGCCTGCAACGCGTTCAGACGGTACACATAATATGTGGCAGAGCTTACCTCGCATCCTGGGTCAAACTCGACTGCAGGGAGCGTCAGAATGCGCATACGAGGCCGATGCGCGACCAACATTGAACAACCGGATATTTCGTCCATTCGCTCGGGATTTTGAGGTTGACCTTGAACCAATGGTTCGTCTAGCAATAATATGAGCTTTAATCCACCCCTTAGCAGCGTGCATACCCCTGTACATCGTTATTACCGGCGTAAAGCAGATGTAACCAGCGCACGTACAAGATGGACCGAATGAGTCGCCTTTCTTAGCAGGCTTGAATTTCTGCTTCATAGCTTCTTCAAATAGAGGCTTGGTTCTCTCTGGCGCGCTCCAGACGCTCATTTGGACGTGCTCCTGGTCGTCGCGGCGGTCGACGTAGAGAACAGCCGAGAGATTCATGCTGGAATAACGGCCATCGGTAAACTGGTTCAGACGATCCTGCGTCAAGTTCTTCTGCCATTTGGCGGCGTTAGAGCCCAAGCCGAGCTCTGGGTAGCCCTTGGAGTGGTTGTGAGCGCAGGACATGGCGGTCAGCGGTCAAGGGCGACTGCTCCCGACCCGGCACTGCGCTGATCTGATCATGTGACGTGCCGGAGACTTCTGTGAGTTTTTCTCTCACTCAACTCGCCCTTCACTGGGTGAACCGGTCTCTGCGTAGGACTTGGACGTTCTTGCCTCGCACTTGCTGACGTTACACACTCCTCGTAATCCTCAAGACTCCAGAAGCCCAGGCGCAGCCGCAGTGTCTGCGCCGCTCGCCAGCTAGGTACAACTCGAGGACTATGGAAATATTTTGTCAGCAGAAGCTCAGGCAACTTCTTCCGCTTCTGTATGTGCGCAGAGGGTCCTGGGAACTTCGACAATGACAGGACTCGCGCACGTTTCCCGAACGGGCTTGTCGCGGACTGCGCGGGACTGCGCACATTACACTTCCTCCGGCTCTGGCGATCGGTACATGTTTCGCCCTCGACTGCGCTGCCGGCCACGTGGGAGCAATCTTCTACCGCTAATGCCACGCGAGTTTGCACGCCCATGACTTCATGCGATCCGCAGCCAGCGAACGGGCGGCCGACGACTGAAACTCTAGCTGCGCAAGTCTCAGGTAACCCGTTCCCGACACAATCCGCGCGCTCAGTAGCGACTGGAGCGGGCTGCGCGGCGCTGCGGGTGGCGAGCATGGTACGATTTGGAGTCAATGCCAAGTTCCTGTCGTCTCTCCGAGGAGCTATATAAGCTGCACGTAGCTCAGCTCAGGACGACACCAACCCCCAACTGCCTCTCTCACAAGCTTAAACAGTTTACAAGCTCACTCTCGCAATGGAAGACGATATCGCTGCTGTGGTACGCTCCCTCCGACGACCCCTTCAGCGTCTCCGTGACTCAGCAATGCGTACAGGTTATCGACAACGGCTCCGGCATGTGCAAGGCGGGATGTTCGTTGGCTTTTGTTTGTCCTCCTTCTACCTCTACTCACACTCTCCCTCAGTCGCAGGTTTGCTCCTCAACCCTTCTCCCCATACCGGTGCTAACTTGTACAGGCGACGATGCGCCCCGCGCTGTCTTCCCGTGAGTGTTTTTTTTCTGTGTCATGTGACGGCTTCGCTCACCGGCCGCTCTACAGCGCGATCGTGGGACGTCCCAGGCAGCAAGCTTGGATGATAGGAATGGGAAACAAGGATTCTTATGTTGGGTGAGTGCTCCATGCGGCCACTGTGTCTCTCGCAATTGGGGGTTGACGCCCTCCTCAACAGCGACGAAGCGCAGGCTAAGCGCGGGGTGCTGACCCTCAAGTACCCTATCGAGCATGGCGTCGTGACCAACTGGGACGACATGGAGAAGATCTGGCACCACACCTTCTTCAACGAGCTGCGCGTCGCGCCGGAGGAACACCCCGTCCTCCTCACCGAGGCCCCGCGCAACCCCAAGGCCAACCGCGAGAAGATGATCCAGATCATGTTCGAGACGTTCAACGTGCCGGCCTTCTATGTGTCTATCCAGGCCGTTCTCTCGCTGTACGCCTCGGGCCGCACCACGGGCATCGTCTTCGACTCGGGCGACGGCGTGTCGCACGTCGTGCCCATCTACGAGGGTTTCTCCATCCCGCACGCCATCCAGCGCATCGACCTCGCGGGTCGCGACCTCACGGCACACATGAGCAAGCTTCTCACCGAGCGTGGCTACAACCTCTCCACGAGCGCCGAGATGGAGATCGTGCGCGACATCAAGGAGAGACTCGCCTACGTCGCACTCGACTTCGACAAGGAGATTCAGATTGCGGCTACTAGCTCGCAGCTCGAGAAGTCGTACGAGTTGCCCGACGGACAGACCATTACTGTCGGCAACGAACGGTGCGTCTTTGCAGCTGCTGGCTGTATTGAAGATGCTGATCTCATTGCCAGCTTCCGCTGCCCCGAGGCTCTCTTCCAGCCCTCCATGCTCGGTCTGGAGGCTGCCGGATGTCACGACACGATGTAAGCACTGAGCCGCACTCCAGATTGTAGCGCGGGGACTTACAGCTTTCCAGTTACAACTCGATCCTCGGGTGCGATGTCGGTAGGTCGACTGAGTCTCTTCTCGTGCCAGTCGTACTTACTATCCTGTCAGATATTCGCCGCGACTTGTACAGCAACATCATTCTGTCCGGCGGCACGACCATGTACCCCGGCATCGCCGAGCGTCTCCAGAGCGAGCTCACCCACCTCGCCCCCAACACCGTCAGAGTACGAGCCGACATCCTCCCCTTGTTAGCAGTGTATTGACACGGATTCCAGGTCAAGATCGTGGCCCCGCCGGAGAGGAAGTACTCCGTCTGGATCGGTGGCTCCATCCTCTGTGCGTCGCCGTGTCAGCTCTGCGTGCTCGTCTCACCTGCTGTGCAGCATCTCTCAGCACCTTCCAGAACATGTGGTGCAGCAAGCAGGTTTGTGCTCTCCTGAGGGTCTAACATTTTCACCGACGCACAATCTACAGGAGTACGATGAGTCGGGCCCGGGCATCGTCCATCGCAGTACGTTTCCCTGCACTCTGGGGCGCTCCGCCTGCTAACTCTGCGACAGAGTGCTTCTAAGGTCCTCTCCGTGTCTGCGTCTCCTACCCAGTTTCCGCGATGCCAGCAGTTCCATGTCATGACTCGGTACTGCTAAATACCTCTGTACATTCCATCGCGCTATAAGACACCGCATTGTCGCCAAACTTGAGCCGAAGTCCCTCATGTGCTGCAAGGCAAAGGAGGTGTTGAGTCCCGTGTTTCCCCTGCTCATACTTATAGTATTACGACTTGTAATTGTACTTTTTGGCTCGAACAGTAACCAAGATATATCCAAAAACAGACGTGCAGCGCTCATCGCGCACTTCTATTACCCTTCTTCACGACTGTAAATCCTTCCTCGTCGACTTCTGGCTCCTCGTGTCGCGCAGCACTGCGATCGACAAGCTGAGGCGCGGCGTCCTGATCCATGCCATCGTCGTCCTCGTCGCCGCTCTCGTCATCCGTATCGTCCCATTCTTCGTCACTGGCACCAGCAGCCTGCTGTGCAACAATTTTCTTTCCTCGCGCGCGTCGCTCTGTAGCTTCCAGGGCGTCGACAGCGGCTTCCTGCACGTTGCCGCTAGCCCACAGCTGCACGATCTGCTTCGCGACATCGGCCCCGCTGTCGTCGTCAACGTTGACCTCGAACTCGTCCTGAAGGACTTGGAGCAGCATTTCCTCGACGTAGATAGCGTCTGGCGCGTTCGCGGCGGAAGTGGACTCGAACGCGTCGACGACGGTGCCGGCGAGCCAACGTCGTTTCTCGCTGGATTCGGGGCCGCCCCAGGCCTGCTCGACGGCCAGACGGAGGACTGGCCAGGTATTCAATATCGCGATGACGCCACGGGCGAATAAGACGATAGCAGGTGCAGGTGCGGGTTCGGCCATGTCGGCGTAAAGCAAGTCGCGAACAACGGCCGTCGCCGTGTCCGGCGTTGGCGACACTAGGACCTTGTTAAAAATTCCCCGGGAGTATTTAACATGTTTTAAACAAACAGGGTTGCCTGCCAGGTGTTTAAAACAGTGTTTTAAACACGTCGGGTTCAAATTTGCTTCCGGAGCGCCGTAGACGCTCCGGACAGGTTCAAAGGACACCCATGCCTTCTTCCAGGTAGGAAGCACCACATATAACCTCCCTAAGTGCTCCAATGGTAGTAATCACGATATCCATACAACCGAATGGATCCCCATGAGCTTTCACTGTCATACAGTAGTACCAGTTCCGAGTTGCTGTCCTTTCGATCCACATAGACCTTTTAAACCCATGTCACATACTTCATCAGTTAGCAAAGGAGTACCAGGAGAGCCTATTGTCTCAGTACTTCCGATGCAGTAGTATTTGCAGTAATATTGCTCTTCGGACCATCCCTCCTACTGCGAGCCACTACAAAGGAGGGACCTGTTGTGAGCTGAGCAATGTATGACTCTGTACCCAAGGGAGGAAGGTAGTAAGAGTCCTCTAGTACTCCCAAACTTCCACCTGCTCATTCATCTGCTCTCAGTTTCGCGTTGTGCGTCATTTTGTTTTTAACACACCGGTCCCAGCCTCGGTGTTTTAAACATGTTTTAAACACTTGTTTTAAACATCTGTTTTAAACAAAACAATATTTCGCAGTACCCTAGGCGACACATACAGTCGAACTTCATACGCCTCATTGGAACCCCTCTGCTGAAGCTCACTAAGCGATATCAATAAGTATTGATTGTATGGGGGGGTAGACTACGTTATGGAGGGATATGTATGCCTCATATGTACTACTACAGGACGTCTGCAAGGAAGTATGGCCAACAACGCGCGCAGACCAGCTGGGCATGAGCGTAACAGCGCTTGCTACGCTCATCCTGCACGCACTTAGGCCGACCACCCTGTGTACTATGCATGGCGAGAGACTGAGGGGAGAGAAGT
>KV426113.1:0-51760 GCA_001632375.1 Exidia glandulosa HHB12029 | reverse complement strand
GAGTTCCTCACTCGGTTGTAGAGGACTACGTCCTGTCCCAACAACCGAGATTGTGTTCACTCGAGCTCGACGGTCTCTTCGCTCTCAATTCCACATGTGGAATAGATAGAGAACTAAGACAGTGCTCAGTCGTTATACGGAACAGACTGTATTAGTGAACAAACCTAAGACAGTGCTACATGAGAGTCAGCGAGAGTAGCGTACAGCGAGAGAGTGGGGATCTTACCTCAGTCGTTATACGGAACAGACTGAGGTAAGCCCTATGTCGAGTCTCATCATTATATACTTATGGACGAGACTGATCGATCGAGGGAACGAGACATTCGGACCGAGATCGGGAACGGGAAAGAAAACCCCACGCGCCCATTGCGCATACAGACACCCAATAAACTCCACACCCTCCCCTCAAGCACGAACGCGGTCACGTAGACCAAGCTGATGCGCGAAGTGCTTGACCTTCAGTGAGGGCAGTGCCTTTGTTAACACGTCCGCGACCATGTCCGCGGTACGGCAATAAACCAACTTGATGGCTCCTTCGGCGACGACCCAGCGTAGGAAATGATAACGTATCGAGATGTGCTTCGTCCGCGGGTGAAACTGATAGCCATCAGCGAGTTTCAGTGCGCCTTGGTTGTCGCCATAGACAATGGTCGGCGAGTCGAGAGGAGCGAACAGCTCGGATACGAGACTACGTAGCCACAGCGCCTCCTTCGTCGAGTGAACAAGCGCGACGTATTCGGCTTCTGTCGTAGATAGCGCAACGATGTCTTGTTTCTTGCTCGACCAGGAAATAGCGCCGCCGTTCCACATGAAGACGTAGCCTGAAATCGAATGGCGGTGCCACTGAGACATGCCATCTGCGTCGGACCAACCAACCAGACCGTGCTCGAGGCCGCCAAACGTGAGAACGAGGTTACGAGTACCTTTGATATACGCGTAGAGTCGTTTAAGTGCCTTCCAATGCGCTGGTCCGGGATTCTCAAGGAATTGCGAGAGAGTGCTGACCGCGATGGCCAGATCCGGACGCGTGCAGCGGACCAAGTAGTTCGCTGAACCTATCATAGCGCGATACGGCACGCCCTTCATTTGAGCGAGATCGTCCGTCGTTTTCGGTGAGTCGTCTGGCGAGAGCTGAATCTGGTGGTCGAGCGGGGTGGAGAGTGGACGAATGTCGTCCATTCCGTAGCGACGCAGAATTGAGTCGACGTACGTACCCTGCGAGAGCGATATGATCCTCTTCGCGCGGTCGCGAATAATCTCCATGCCAAGAAACCAGCGCGCCTCGCCCAGATCTTTGATAGCGTACGATTCGGAGATGTCCTGCTTGAAAGCGTCGATGGTGCGAATATGCGGCGAGGCAAGCAAACAGTCGTCAGTCTCGAGCGCAAGCAACATCATCGTCGCCTTCATGTGACGCACGAAGACCCCAAGGTCGGATTCACAGCGCTTCAGACCGAGGTTGAAGAATTTGCGAACAAGTGCGTTGTACCAGACGTGTCCGGCTTGTTTCAGGCCGTAGATCGCTTTGTGCAGTAAGCACACCCAGCCTGAGCGCGGGTGCTTCGCATCGTCGAACCCTGGAGGTTGCTCGAGGTAGATTTCTTCGTCGAGCTCGCCGTTGAGAAAGGCAGTGTCGAAGTCGATTTGATGCAGCTCGAGATCGTAATACACGGCAGCGGCGATGATGAGCCTCACGCTCTCCATGCAGGCGACAGGCGATGTGGACTTCTCGAAATCGATGCCAGGCTCCTGCGTAAACCCACGTGCAACAAGTCGAGAACGATACCTGTCTATCTTGCCTGCCGCGTCGCGTTTGAGCCGGAATACCCATTTACTGCCCACATCAGGAAATTAGGACGAGTCTTATACTATCCTACGTTGCCTGACGAGATCTCATATACCTTACCAGACCTCGATCGGCTTGCATGGCACGCGGACCCTGATATTGACTTGTCAGACACTTTCTCGTTTACAAGGCGACTACTAGGCATATTTCAGTCTTGTAATCTGCATGTCAGGCCGTCATCAGGTCGACATCATTGCGCCAAGTCCACGTCTTGGAGATCTCTGGCCGAGATTGATCTGCACAGCTCGATGTCGTCCTGGTACGGATCTGATGTCAGCTCGGCAGCGCCTGAAAGTCACGCGCTGTGCTGGCCAGTGTCGTTCCAGATCGTAGCCAGAGCCTGCATGTCTGATCCATTCCTGGGCAGATACTGGCGGTCATACTGCACGCTCTGGGTGCTATTGTTTTAATCCCGGTTTCATTTTGCTCCCGCTTTACCCGCTTTCCAATTCTTCCTTCCGCAGCCATGGCAATGAAAATGCAGGAGAATCAAGATGTATTACGAGAGGTACGGGAGATTATTAATTAGTGATATCTCCCAGAGCCACGCGCGCACGAGCACGTTCCACGAGCGTAGAAATGCTGGCCTCCGGGCGTACAACATGCTGCTTCCCGAAGATACGCCTGTATAGTGGTCAACGCGGGGTAGCTAAACGAGCAAAGAGAACGTACTCGTTCCACTTCTTGAGGAAACGCTGGCCGTCGTTGAGTGTTTCCGGAGCCACAACGGGCATCGCGCACTCCTTGTCGATGAAGTCTACGATCTGCTTGTAGAGGGCGCGGTAGTCGAACTCGTCGTCAACGAGGTAGAAGTTCTTGCTCGGACTCAGCAAGAAGCGCAGCTAGCACGGCAAGAGTCAGCGCAGAGCAGCCAATGCAGAGGGCGGAGAACGTACCACCAAGCAGGTGAATCCAATGCTCGGCCCAGTAACCTCAGACATCCCCGCGATCTCGCAGTTGGTCGGCTTTGAGCTGCGCTTGCGCCTCGTACGACCAGGCTTGCCAGCGGAACTCGGACTCGTGAAAATGGTCTGGTATCCCTGTGTTCAATCAGTTGTGTGCGCTCGTGGGCATGGAAACACGAGGTGTACGTACCCAGTAGGTAATGTCGCTCTGGAGAGCACCGCAGAGTACCTCCGGGCTATTCTCAGCGACGCGGTAGTCCTCGAAAAAAAGGAGCGGCAAGTCATCTTTCTCGACTTCGCAGGCCTCCAGGCTCTCGCGCACCCTCCGAAGTGATTGAGTAATATATACGAGGGAACAGGCGGGTGTAAACTCACCCAGGTGCGTTGATGTCGAGGCTATAGGGGCAGAGAAGGCGAGCTGTTGTGGGGTTAACAAAGCCAAGTGCAGCCTTGGAGTCCTCGTCGACATCTGCTGGGTTGGTCGTGTCGGGCGGGATAATGCTGATACCGTCGACCTTCGTCCTAGAGATCCACTTGCGTATGACCTTGCCAACGGACTGAACAGCGTCGCTTCGCGCAAGGGACCATGCCGAGTCGAGCTGTATATGTAGAGTTTGAGTAGACAGACCCCAGGATGAATACGCAATGCTCACATCCTGCTTCACCGTCTCGATACGGTCCTCCGATCCGTGTGTCACCTCTTGCATTATGGGTGGGCATCGAAGAAGTAGCGCGTCCCACTGGGCGTAAACGTAGTCGTCACTGGCAAAGCCTTGAGATACGCAACGCGGCACACAACCGATGACGGGGGACGTACTCTTCCGAATACGTCGCCTCAATCGCGTCGGCCTCGTTGTGGAGACGCAGAAGGTAATGCTCGATGACCTTGCCGGGTGGAACGATAGCGCAGCCGTACCGAGCGTAGGACTTGCCGTACTTCTGGAGCCTGCGCTTGGAAGTTTTTATGTATCTGGGAGGAGCTATAGGTCAGGTAAAGATGAGACTCAAGGATAGGCACATACGGAGGCGGAGAAGGACGACGACCAGTTGGTCGACGTGTAGGACTCCGACTGCGATTTTGAGAGCGACCGCGAGGAGGAGGAGACTGCGACGTCTGACGGCCTCTGCCGGTGTGGCCGCCGGTGGGTCGACTCATGGCTGGAGCTGAGACCAACGAGGAAAAGTGGGAGAAGAGAGCTCAGACGTGCTTGGAGGACCTGGCGACCTTTATATATACGAAAATCAGCGTGAGAGGCTCGGCCGTACGGCCGATGGTTGCGCATCACAGAGATCTGCAAGCGCGCTCTCTGGCTCCCCAATTATGTGTTAGAATTTCTGTAGAATGCAGGAGTCCTTCATAGTAGCATTTGCGCGAGCCACGCATACTTACCCAGTCTATACGCAAAGAGAGTGTGCTTGACTTCAAGGTCGGGCTGAGGTCGGTCCCCTTCGTCGTGATCTGAGAGGGATCTCGCATCAAATAGGATCATGCGCGAGGAAACTATTCGTGGGAATCGTCTCACCTCCTTGCTACCTTATTAAGTACCCGTCGTCAGGTGAGGCTCTTTTCTCACGCGCGAATGGCCCCTGCAGCGCCGATGCCCTCGACAGCCTCGGTCACCTTCCGAGGTGACTTTCAGAGCTTTACACCGCCAATAGCTATCCCGGGAGTGTCAATAGAGCTCACAAGCAACGCGGACGGCTCAACTGTATGTATGCTCAGCAATCAGTTTGCATTTAATCTGATCACTCGTAGACCGCGACTTTGGACCTGTCCGCCCATGCTGCGATTACATGTCCCAACTGCAGAACACCGTCAAAGGCGTTCGTAACACGGATTATCGACCAGCAGTTTGAGCGTATCCAGGAGTTGATGAAGAACGCGCACCGGCGCTCGGCAGAGTACCTTCGGTTGCACGTGAAGAACTACTCTCGAAGGGTTGAAGGCGCCGTTCGCCGCAACTCCTTCACGGAGTCAGACGTTGAATCGGACCCAGACCTGGATGTGACACAGACACCCTATCATGAAGCACTGAGGAAGGTGCGTTCATGTTGCTTGGCACGCAAAACACAGGTGACAAACTCCAACAGCGGCGGCGCGTCGAACGGGGCAGCGAGCCCGCATCTGCGCAGAATGCGTGACCAATATGTACCCAGTACCCATTCGACAGTTAACAGAGATGGGAATAGAAATAGACGACGGAGAACAAGTGCGCTGCTACGGTGTGTGGAGGAGGGAAGGCCGTAGGTTCAAATACCATCCCAACAACACAGAGCAGGGTCCCGTTGCAGAAGATAGACGGGGGTTGAGCCATTGAGCCGTGAAGCGAGCGGGTATGATGGGTGTGGGTGACTCAGATGCGAAACGCGCGACCATCGACACTGTCATCACCGCCGCGCGCACCAAGTTTGACGCCATCGCCATGCTCCCCAAACTGGTGCGCACGTCCGCGAGCGTGTTTGGGGCGCTCGCAGAGACCGAGTCCGCGCGTCACCTTTCACCAAAGCGTATTCACCAACAGGACGCTGCGCGATGCGACTGCGGCAGCTGAGCTTGCGTATGGCATCGAACGCGAGATGCGCATGGATCTGTTCGACGCCGATAGAGATGCCCGGGGTAGCGACAACGCACTCAGTGGCGAGGACGAGCGTCTGGCGGACAAGATCTTGCTCGCGGTCAATCGCGCGGGTCTCGACTCTCGACCTTCCAGAAGAACAGCGCAAGAAACTCGAGTAGGTCCGTACTTCATATCGAGCTCGAGGGTGACGCTGGTGCGCTGGCGCAGCTCAAGAAGGAACTGTCCGGGCTCTGCGTCACGTCCAAGCATGCTCAGCCCGGACTGGCGTCCCGTGGATGTGGATAGGAAGACCTGCAAGCGGTAAGTCATGGGCGGTGTCAAAGGTCGCTACCCCATGATAATTGTACTCACCAGCGGCCCAGAATTGACAGGCTGGTGCACCGCCCGACGGTGACGCCTGACGGTGACGGGCGACTCGAACGGCGACCGCGCTTTCACCTACACCCAGCGGTGGGATGCCGTGCGGGGTGCTCTGCGCAGATGATGCTAACCCATTCCTGGATCTCGTAAAGCGGGTGCGTGATGTGCAAACCGGCGACGCGGGCGCGCACATAGTACGAACTGCCGTCAGCTGTACTGGCCAGCCAGACGCGCGGTTTTGTGTGTATGTGTGCAGAGTAATTACACGAGAATTATATCTAAAGAGTTAAGCCACGTTAGCGCGCGTATTGTGCTGTACTTAAAGCAAGTACGCACCTCTAGCAACGACGGAAGAGCTGAGCGCGTTGCATCGGAGTTTAACTCGCGTCCCTCGCGCGCGTCAACCTCCCTGTCTCATTCTTCGCGCCAAGACTCAACCGGGCGCTTGACACCTCTCATAATACACTGACATCCTTATAATTGCTGGAATAATCGTCTGCCTCTTTGGATCCTGCAAATTACCAGCTACAGGAAAAGACGTCTTGTCGCGACAAGGCGTCGTTTCACTGGGCTTGTTCCAAGTCAAGAATACCTCCAACTTACAGTCTGGGTGCTTCCTAACCATAAACCATGAACTTCTTGCTGTTGAGCAGACACACGGTACGTATATTTCCTCTGAGTATCATGTAGCCAGCCAACAGCGCACTAATGACAGCCCTAGCAGGTTCCGCGACCTGGTGTAGCCAAGTCACTGGTTATATAGTGGCGCAATGTTGTGTATGTGCAAGAGGTACAGAATGTTCAACGCCTTCCCATGCTGCTGCTCTGCACGCAGCTTCAGGCCGGTCCGACCGCCGATGATCCGTCCCTCGCAGCGACTTGAACTCAACCTCCACTCTCACTGCCATGGAGTACTGCGAACAATGCTCGAGGAGCTTCATCTCTCTGGATATGCATCTTCCCAGGTGCCCGCAGAGGCCATCACAGGCCGACCGCTCCAAAGTGCTTCACTCAGCGCAGACTGTCTTGCGTCAGCGCGAGCAGGATCGACGGGAACAGCAGCGGAAGCGCAGACTGGAGACGGACAGTAACGATGCGACAGGGCCGTCCAAACAGGTCCGTACTGTGGGCGCTGTTGCCGTAGGCTCGCCACCACAAGCGGACCTGGAGGACCGCATGGATATCGACCCACCATCGCCGCCGATCCAGCAGCATATTGCGCCTGAATCCATCCCTGCTGCGTCTCAAGGCTCTGAGGAGACTGTAGATACAGTGAGTCAGAATTGTTAACGTTCAACAGCGGCTAACCAGTTGCGCATACAGGCACACTACTCCCTTCGACCACGCCGACCTCTTCCCATCCAGAACGTCATGCCTCGCGCTCCCGAGCCTCTCCCGGACTCTGCACTCATGGAAGACGCTCCACAGCCTCAACATGCTCCAGTCGAGCCGCGCGCCATCGAGACGAAACCAAACATCTTCGGGCTTTGGCGTCGTTACCAATACGTGCCCGACCGCGATCCCGCAGATCTTGTCGACCTCGACGGATGTCTTGCCCCCAAGTTAACTCCTCCCAGCACCTACCCCGTCCAGCCAGCCACAGCCGATGCAGACGACTCCGTTGCTGCAAACCATCGCCGTCTGATCTCCTGGCATACGTCCGGAACCGGACAGAAGTCTGAAGCGGACACAACGAATCTTGTGAATTCCGTGCTGCGTCATCCAGGCTTTCGACAGGATGCCTTCATGGACGACGGCTGGAAGAACGCGCTTAAGGCTGCTGGCGCGTACCGAGGTGACGCCGATGACTGGAGGACCGCGTCTGTGCCGCTCAGAATACCGATTCTGAAGAAGTATAGAGCCAGCAACGACGGCGCGCAGTATGCAGAGTTTTCTGTAAAGGACTTCACGTATCGACCGCTCTGCGGTGTGATGAAGGCCATCGCGGAGAAGGACCCCTGCGCAACTCGATTCGTCTATGCTCCATACGAGGAGTTCGTACGCCTCCCAAATGGCGAAGATCTGCCCGTTCATGGCGAGCTCTACGCAACGCCCGAGTGGCGAGAGGAGCACGAGCGGGTAGTGCGGCTACACATCCCAACGGAGCACGAGAAAGGCGGAGGCAACCTTCCGCGTGCTATCTTCGCGATCATGTTGGGGAGTGACGAGACTCTCCTGGCGCAGTTTGGAACATCCAGTGCCTGGCCCGAATATCTCATGGCGGGTAACCAGACCAAGTACGAGCGTGCGAAGCCATCAATGCACGCAGTACACCAGATCGCATACTTTGTGCGAGTACGTGTGGCTAATTTATATTCACACCATTTGGTTTTAATGATGGCCTCTTAGCTTCCCGACGCTGCTCAAGACTTTATTCGAACACATTCCGGTGGTGCTGCTGCAAAGCGCGCGCTTCTCACACACTGCAAGCGCGAACTGATGCACGAGTCGTGGAAGATACTTTTGGACGACGAATTTATCGAGGCCTATGAGTGGGGAATGGAGGTGGACTGCGCTGATGGTGTTCGTCGTCTCCTTTTCCCTCGCATTTTCACTTACTCGGCGGACTACCCGGAGAAGTAATATCTCATTCTACCATGCCGTTCTACAGACTCATTCTCCCATTCAGGTGCATTATTGCTACTGTAAAGGACCTCGGGCGCTGTCCTTGCCCGCGCTGTCTTATTACCAAGGATGAAATTCCGAAAGTTGGTCAGCAGCTCGACATCCGCCGACGCACGACAAAAGCGCGGACAGACTCTGCAAGACGACAGCAGAGAGTTGACATGGCTCGCAAGGTCATCGAAGAGCATGGCATTGCTGTTGACTCGAAGACGCTGGATCCCTTCCTTGGCGAGGAGTCTCTTGTCCCGATTAAGGCGCGTGGATCTGAACGGCCACTGTTATCTTTTACTTACCTGCCGCGCTCAGAATGCATTTTCTGAGCGACTTGGGAGCCTTCTGTTTGACTTTTTTCGAATGCTCGTCGTGGATCTCTTGCACGAATTCGAGATTGGAGTGTGGAAGGCGATTTTCATTCATATGCTCCGCATTCTCCAGGCAGAAGGTGGGGAGGATCTTCTTGCAGAGCTAAATCAACGGTGCGTGCTTTGTCTGTGCGGAGTATCGCTCTTATGATCTCCATAGCTTTCGTGAGCTCTCGACATTTGGTCGTGCGACAATCCGCAAGTTTCACAACAACGTTGCTGAGATGAAACGTCTCGCGGCGCGCGATTTCGAGGATATTCTGATCGTACGTTTCTCCGGCAGCTCTTATGTGTCTCTAATCATTTTCAGGTTGCTATACCCGTGTTTGACCGTCTCCTTCCTGAGCCGTTCAACGGGTTATTCATGGACTTGCTGTTCGATGCAGCTTGGTGGCACTCTCTCGCGAAGCTGAGGCAACATACGAGCGCTAGCTTAGCAGACTTGACAGCGGTCACCACTTCGTTCACCAATCTTCTCCGTCGGTTCGAGAAGGAGACAGCAGCCTACAACACCAAAGAGCTGCCGCGCGAGGCTCGAGCGCGGCAACGTCGTGCGGCAAATACTCCTGGGACCTCAACTCAATCGTCTTCCCAGCCTCGCCGTTTCAATTTATCGACATACAAGATACACTCTCTTCCTGATTACCCGCCGACCATTGCGAGGTTGGGAACAACAGACTCATGGACCACACGCCTTGTAAGTTATTAGAACTTGGTGCACACCTGCAGTGAGCGCTGACTATTGTGTCGAGACGGAGATGACGCACAGATACCTGAAGCGTGCCAACCGCGTTACGAATCACCATCAGCAGTCAATGCAGCTTGCGAAAGTCGAGCAACGCGGACGTCGAACTCGCATTGAGACGGGCGGAACACAGGCACAGAAGCGCGGGGACGATCTTCTCCCGTATGCGTCGCCGGAGGCGCTGTATCATGTTGCACATGATCAGAAGCATCCAGTTGGGATGTCTCATTTCACCCGTGATAACAAGGACGATCCGGCGACGAAGGTTTGTGCGGCAATTGGCCGCTCCTGATGCGCACTGAGTTGAGTTTCCCAGAACTTCTTCAAGCAGCTCAAGAGCCATGTACTCGAGCGCTTGGGTATTTCTTATGATCTTCCCGACGAGCACTATTCGGAGGCTCTCCGCCAGACGGTCGTCATAGAAGGTGGGCGATTGTACGACCACAAGACTCTTCGCGTCAACTACACAACCTACGACCTCCGGCGCGACCAGGACTCTATCAATCCACGTACATCACACCGAGACATCATGATGCTTTCTCCAGAAGATCGCACCAACGCTCATCCCTACTGGTACGCACGTGTTCTCAGAATATTCCATGTGAATGTCTTGCGAACGGGTGCCGATGCGAGCTCCGCCCCAATCCGCCTTGATGTTCTCTGGATCCGTTGGTTTGGCGAGGATCCTGACTGGCAGGACGGCTGGTCGAAGCGCCGCTTGCCTCGCGTTGGTTTCGTCCCGATTCGAGACCCCGACGCATTCGGCTTCATAGACCCCGCAACCGTTCTGCGCGCGTCATACCTGATGCCAGCCTTCTCCGAGGGACGGACTTCGACGCTCCTTCCTTTCGATAAGTCCATCGCACGCCGTGTAGGAGAGAAGGACGACTTCGTCAACTATTACGTCGGAGTGTGCGTCTTTGACACTTTCCACTGAACAAGGTCTTGACGCTTTATTCAGCTTTGTAGATCGCGACATGATGCTTCGGTACCGTGGTGGTGGTATTGGCCACCGGTTTACACTGCCAAGGCCTCGCAGGAATCGTTGGATACCGTGGGATTCGCCGGGACCTGCCGCTGCTCAACCTGCGCCGGCCGCATCTCAAGACCTACCTCCACCGCCACCACCACCGCCGCCACCGACCAGGGATCCCAATGAAGACGAGTTGGAGCACTCTTCTCAGAGGCTCATGTACGAATTTCGTGACGAAGACGACTCCGATGACGAGAGCTTTAACGGCAATGACCCGAGGGAGAGCGAGGAAGAGTTGTCGGACGATGAGGAGGACGACGACGACCGCGACTACTCTGCGGATGAGTTAGGATACAATCTTGATGACGAGGATGCAAACCTGGACGATGACCTGTAAATATCGAGTAACATATTGTAGTTCAGAAATTACTCCGCTACACACATCCTTCGCCTTGCACTGCTTAGTCTGGAACACATCATGCTCGCTTTCCGCTTCCATGACGTCCGTCAGTATTATCTACACTGAGATCCTCATGCATAGTGTTGTGAGCTCAAAGTAATTCCGACATTGAGCACGTATTGCCTCGTCAGCCTTCGTCAGACCCCGTCAGCCAGACCAGTTCTTCTAAGTCGAATAACAGCCAGGCACTTGCCTGACTCCGGCTTGTATTACATTACGAGACACCATCTCCCTTGCAAGCTGACGTATTCATAGACAAGAAGTTTCCGAATTTCCTGATGCACAACGTTGCGGTTCTTCGGACACTTCACTAGTTCGAAGACCTCCTTCTCGTGCATCGCGTTGATCTCCGCCTTGCAGGCTTGCTCCCATTTCATCCAATCAGGCCGTTTCTGCGCCTCGCCCACGTTGAGCGGCTCGAGTTCTTCCGGGTCGATGCTTGCGGCCAGCAGCGAGATAACGTAGTCGTCGAATGGGAATAGCTCCTGCGCGCTGACAGGCTTCGCGAACGCTGCAAAGTCTTCCTCGTCAGACGCGTCTTGCGGTGCCGGTGCGGCTGCTGGTGGCGCCTTGGGGATCTGAACACCGCGTGCAATTGCTGGGTTGCGTGCAAGTCCAGTTGCAGTACCTTTGCCTGATTGAATATCACGGATATATTGAGAGGGCTTGCGGATACGTGCGCCTTCCTGGATCAAGCTGTCGTCGACGGCGTCCATGCGAGCCTTGCGCGGCGCGGGAGGAGGAACGTGTGTTTGCAAACGCGGGATCTGTGGCGTCACGGGTGCCTTGACGGGTGCCGATCCTTTTGACGGATCCGCGCCGGCAGCCGGTTTGGACGCGTTCGCGGGATCAATCGCCTCTTGATCTCCTATATCTTCGCCCGCGTCGTGCCCGTCCTGGTCATCCGGTCCAGCGCCCTCCCCTGGTTCTTCATCCTCTTCGTCCGAGTCCCAGAAGAGCCCAGACACGTCCGTCGTGCCCAAGTCCTCGGCGACTTCGGTCTTCAAGAATCGAACGTTCATCTCGGGCGTGACCTTGCGCTTTGTCGGCCAGTAGACGCGATGGCCCTTCGAGTTCGCGTCAAACCCCATCCAGTATACCTTCGCGCCCTGGTCGAAAATCTTCTTCGCGTCGACGAAGACATAGCACGGTGCGCCCCATTCTGGCCAACCTTTGATGTTCGGCGCGTGTTTTAACTTCTTCTCGAAGGGTGAAAGGCCGTCGAATGCGCGAGTACCAAGGCGATTGAGGACCTCCGCGCAGTGTAGGACGCACTCGCCCCACAAGTAGCGCGGCATACCGGACGCGTGGAGACAAGCGCGCACACGTTCGAACAGTACGCGATTGAATCGTTCCGCGATGCCCATTTGCTGATGAACGTCGTGCACGCTCGTTAGGTGCTAGACGCCGCGCAGTCGCAGCTCGCGGTTCAGCTCTGTTTCCATGTACTCACCCGCCTGGTCCGTGATCCATTCTTCCCAATCGACGCCTTCTTGATTCTTCAGCATAGCGTGCATGACGAGCGGCGTCTCCTCGGCCTCGGACTTGAACTTGTACAGGAACGGTAGTCGCCAGTGCGTCCCTTCGTCGGTCCAGATGTCGGCATAGAGTCTTCCGCCGAGCGTTGCGACCGTCGACGGTCCCCAAATGTCCGAGTACCAGCACTTGCCGTATATTTCGGTAGGTGGATTCTCGCGCGTCTTCGGGATACGTGGAGCCATGATCTTACCCATTGTACAGGACTCGCAGTCGTATATCTTCGAGGTCGTGTCGATCTTCACACCTGGCAATCCGCCGCGCTCCCATTGAGCCTTCACCGCGGCGGGAGCGACATGTCCCATGATACGATGGAGTTCCATCCAGGTGAGCGTTTCTTTACCGGCGTAGGCAAACATCGCGCGCTCCCCGGTCTCGTTGACGATTTGATACAGACCGTCGACCCGTGGTAGGACGCCTTGAACGTTTCGTTTAGCGTCCAAGACCTTGCACTTCCCGCCGCCAAACTCGACGATCTGCCCAGCGTCATCGATGCGCCTCACCGAGATCAGCGTGCAGCGGAGCGCGGCCGCGAAGAGGCAGTTCTTCAGGACAACATCGACGAGTGTTCCATCTTCCCGCGGCCATTTCGTGTGGTACGCGCCGACTCCAGTAGCGTGGAAGTCGACGCCGTCCGCGGCGCTCACTGCACGAGGTTCGATAGTCTTGAACTCCGTGAATCGCGTCCTGTTGGCTGACATGTGGCTGGTGCAGCCCGAGTCCATAATTTCCGCGTTGCGAATCGCATCCTGCGATGACGCTGCCGTGTACGCCACGTCGCGGAGTGAGACGGATTCTGTCTCACCGTTGAACAGGTCGCCGTCGTGGTCAACGTGTTCGGGCAGTCCGGCAAGCCAGTCGTCGCTGACCGATTCTTCGATACCAACCTCGCCGCCGAGCCAGGCAAGCGAGTCGAGGGCGAAGTCGTCGTCGATGTCCGGAAGAGGTCGTACATGCACCATGTAGGTGAGTACGGGGGACTGCGCGTCCTTGGTTGCGGCTGTCTTTGCAGACTCCTTGCCGCTACCGCCGTTCTTCTTCTTCGCTGACGACTTGTCAGCCGAAGACTCACCGTCCTCATCGGGACAGTCCGACTGGTAGTGCCCCTTCTTGTGGCACCCCCAGCACTCGACGTTCGAAAGGTCGCGCTCCTTCTTCGGCTTGCCTTTCCCAGACTTGTTCTTGCCCGCTTTCTTCTTCTTTTCGCCCGCCATCATCGTGACATCGTCCGGAGTCTTGCCTTTCCCCGAGCGCGAGCTCGCGCGGTCGTACTCTGCGCGTACATGTTCGAGGATGGTGTCGACCGACGGTCTTGACACTCCGGCAGCCGCCGCAGACGACTCCATGATGGAGACCAGCTGCGTATACTTCTCTGGAAGGGACGCAATAATAGTCGCGCGGTGATGTTCAATGGTGACTTCGTATCCCGCGGCGCCGTTGAGGCATTCGATGATGTTCTCCATAACCTCGAGGTGCGCCCGTACGTCGCCGTCTTTCGCGCAGAACGTTGTGTTGAGCTTCCGCGTTAGGTCGACTTCGTACGACGAGGTCTTCTTCTCGTATTCCTTCTCGAGCCAGGTCCAGATGTCGCGCGCGTTCTGCTTGCGCATGACACGCGCAGCAACGCCATCCGGGAGACCGCCGAGGATGTGCAACACCGCTTTGGAATCAGCTTCGCGCCAGTCCGTGTACACCTTCTCCTCTGCGCGGTATTGCCCCAGGAGCGTCGTATCATCCTTCACGACATCCCAGTTGAAACCCGTGGCCTTGCTTGGGTGAATTGGTACGTGCGCCATTGCCGATACATGCCCAGAGACCTTGAGAGCGAGTAACTGATGCTCGATTTTGATCTTCCAGATGAACCAGTTGCCGCCCTTCGGTTCGAGAAGCGGCGGCTTGTGCGTAGTGTTCTGGGATTGCGACATGTCGAACACGAGTTGGGGAGTGGATGCTTGCGAGCGAAGGGTTGAGTCGTAACGTCCGAGCAAGTCAGAGCTCGGGGCTCATAACCTGTGGAATAGATAGAGAACTAAGACAGTGCTCAGTCGTTATACGGAACAGACTGTATTAGTGAACAAACCTAAGACAGTGCTACATGAGAGTCAGCGAGAGTAGCGTACAGCGAGAGAGTGGGGATCTTACCTCAGTCGTTATACGGAACAGACTGAGGTAAGCCCTATGTCGAGTCTCATCATTATATACTTATGGACGAGACTGATCGATCGAGGGAACGAGACATTCGGACCGAGATCGGGAACGGGAAAGAAAACCCCACGCGCCCATTGCGCATACAGACACCCAATAAACTCCACACGAGGAACGGTGGCGGAGCAGCGCAGGAGGGTTATCCCGGGGCTACCTTATCCTCTGATGGCCAAACAAGAAGCGCTTCCCGTCCTCTCCAGGAGCGATTCCGCCCAGATCCCGCCACAGATCATCCGTTATAAACCACCGTCGTGAGAGGTTCCCAGCATGCGTCCAGCCCGTGATCACGACCCGTGGTCTCCGTGACTGGTTGGAGCTCGCCCGAGCTGTGGCGGCCGACGCGCCAGGCTCAAGGGCACCAGTGCACACCTTCCTGCCACGCGTGGAGCTTTTCGGCGCACCCATGTCGACGAGTTCATGAGGCGTTGAAGCCGTTCACCGGGGAATCAAGTTCTCCTGCGAGGAATGCCTTGCTGGACTTGACGTCCGGCTTGGTGGCCCCGCATGTTCAGTTGCGTACGCCCCACGCCCATGCACTCCACGATCAGAGATGCTCACTAGCCTTCGCTCGTCTTTCTGCATTCGCACGTACACCCGCGCCGTAGAACAGACACCGAAGCAGGGCTCTTGGGCACTGACGAGCGAACGCAGGCGCGCGAGGGGGTACCATCATGTGGTCCTCTCTCTCGCGCGCGTTTTTCGTCGGTGCCCGAGCACCATGCTGGCAGTCTGTTCCGAGGCGAAGGAAGGCGTCCGTAGGGGACAGCATAAACACACGAGCACGCGCAACAAGGAAGACAGACGGGGGATACGCTCACTTCTCCCAGGCGGCGACGGTGCGGTCAACAACGCGCGCGCACGTCTCGAGCACGCCCCGCGTGACTCCGGCGGCGTGCACGTTTGGCTGGTGCTCGAGCCGCTTGGGACTTGCGAACGCTGTTCTGCGTCTGTCGGGCTCGAGCGCGACCGACCTGCGCGCGATCGAAACTGGCCACTCTACACGCTATCAGAATTGGATCGTACGACGACGATGCTCCCTTACTAGACGTCTGTACTCCACGATGCTGGTTGCTCGGAATGGGATATTACTGCCCGTGCCGGAAGAGGCGCGACGTTGACCTTGACATTCGTTGTCCAATACGAGAGTGGCCCTTGTTGTTTTGCGCCAATCGCATTTGCTGTTCTTGCTAAAGATGCGCAACCAGTGCCTCCTTCAGCACGACATATGCGAACACGAACCATGAAGCACCTTCATGTTGACCGAATATCCTCTTCGCTGGAGGGCCTGAACAATCGCCACCATATTGAAACTGCGTTTCTAATGCTACGGAGACTGTCAAGCGCGTACTCAACGCAGTGTTCTGCAGTTGGAGTAGCTGCAAGACTCAAACTCACAACACAGCGGCGTGGACGAACGACTGCAGTTCCCGAGTCGGAAGGGTTAGTAGGATTTCATCTAGAACCGGGTGCTGAAGCACTTACTATTAGATATCTTGCAGTTGCGCAGCACGCTTGTGGTATGCGCTGAGGGCGGCGTGGACGTCAACTTCCATCCGGGCAGTGGAATGCCCGACGACTCGGCGACGGGTGACAGGGGCTCGAACTTACGCAAGGTCCAGCCCACATATTAAATACCCCGCCTTAGCGCGTGGATACCGCCAGCAGAATTGGTACGGTGGAGGGGGCCTGTCAGGTCCAAGTATACCATGGTCCGCAAGAAACTTGAACGCGATCTTGTCCGTATCCGAGTCAGCTCTCTGCGCGACAGTCTTCCAGATAGCGAACGACGACCAAGACCAACTCCAGCACGAGTCCAAAAGTTCGCGAATCTATGGTCATGCTGTTGGTTGCGGTCCCGCCATGCCGGGGAATACTCAGGTCGTGGTTAACCACGGCGACCAGTTTACAGATCGTCGAAAGCATCAACACATATCCAACCTGCAGAGTAGTTGCATCGCACCGTGTCAAAATACGGGGTTACGGTCGACGAAGGATGGAGGACCGGGAAAAGGGAGCCAAGCTGGGTTTCTGAGTCTCCAGCCGCCGTCGCCGTCCCGAATACGGCGGCGTTCCATACGGCGACATCAACACACTGATTGTGCACATTGGTCGTCAAGTCCATGCACTTCATATCGTCAGGAAACCTTATGTTTTGCACTCTGCCACGCATAACCGGCGAGAACGACCATTCACGCCACAATTCCTCGTGAACGAGTAAGCAATCATTCTCTTACGCTGCTAATAGTAAAGCTGGACGCCCATATACAGCGGAATTCGTCTTGTAATGATCCATAGACTGCGACCGTAGCGACGTGTCGGACGCCTGGCTCGGCGTCTGCAACGCCGCGTCGACTTGGACGCTTTCGTCCTTCGCCTTATCCTGCATCTGTCGACACTCGGAGGCAAGTGTTGTCCGGTCATCAGGTGTCCAGGTGTGACTCGGTGAGTTGCTCGCGGAAACCCACGTAGAGCCATAACGAAGTGTCGTGACCATGGTGTTAGCCAGGAATTCGGCCCTCTCTGCACCGGTTGCTCGCACGC
Organism: Exidia glandulosa HHB12029; assembly: GCA_001632375.1. Taxonomy (NCBI): domain Eukaryota; kingdom Fungi; phylum Basidiomycota; class Agaricomycetes; order Auriculariales; family Exidiaceae; genus Exidia; species Exidia glandulosa. Next base: position 34,623 of record KV426113.1, on the reverse strand, counting down.
AAGCAGCTTCTCCCAGTGGCTCTGGACTCTCAGTTCTAACCCATCCATAGTGAATGGTGCGAACTCTGTCGTCCTTCGTAGGAACATGTTTTTGCGTCGACGCCAGGACCCCCGTCTCCTCGTCCAAGTCTTCGTCGAGATCATCCGCTGGCTCGACCGTATCACTCCAAGCATCATCTTCAAGCACTTGGCGATCTCGAGCGTCGTCGAGGGTTTGAACAGACCGCTTTTCTCTGGTCCAGAGTTGGTCCATGCGCAAGACGGCTTTTCGCACGAGAGGACGCGCAGTAGGATCAGCCGTCCAGCAATCCTGCAGGAGAGCCCAGGCTATGTCGTCCACTTCGACGGGGCGAGCTGGTCGCTTGCCGCTGGTTACATTCAGGATGACTCGTGTGTCCGGGATCTCGTGCCACGGTGCATGTCCAGAGAGTACCTGCGGTGCGAAGGTTAATATTGATCATCTGAAACCTTTGCGCTCGGCGTACCTCCATCATGACACATCCGAATGAGTACATGTCGCTTGCGGGAGAGTGAGCGGGCTGATCTGAATCAAAAAGCTCGGGTGCCATCCAACGGCAGGTTCCTCCCACAGAGGAGGACGGATATGTTGCACTCATGGTCTCGTCTCTCATGGACGCCATGCCGAAGTCGCAAAGCTGAGCTTCCCCTTCATCCGATATCAAAATGTTTCCCTGGGGAATGTTAGCGGACGGCAAATACGGGAAGAAGGGAAGACTGACGCCCTTGAGATCAGCATGCACGATGGGCGGTGTATGCGAATGCACTACGTGCCACGATGAGCATTCCTGCAGTCGACAAGGATGCGTATCATCACTCACAATATTCTAGACCACGCAGAACCTGTAGGAGCTGAGATCGTCAAGTCAGCAAGTCTGTATTCCTCGGTGCGAAGACCCACGAACCAGCCTGTATTGGAGCTCCCTTAATGCCGGATTCTGGAACTGGGACCTCAGGTACGAGTTTATGTCGCCATTGGAGCACCATGGCGATACCAGGCAGAGGTCTTGTCCGCAGCCATTGTAGACGCCGAGGAGTGGAAGCACATTGACGTGTCTCAGGCGCATCCACACATGAAGCTCCCGTCGCAAGCGCTGGAAGTCACCGCCATCCGCGCGTCAGCCGGGTCTCTACGGAGGAGTGTGTACAGGTTAAACTACGCACCCTGTGGAATTTCGGTCGATCCGCCGTATTCGTTCGCATTACCTTGATGGCGACCTGTCGGATGAATTCTCAGAAGCATCCAGCCGGGAATGCAGGGTCACATACCCTTGTGTAGCCGCGAGCAACCTTCAGGTGCCCAGTGTACACGTCGGAGTGACCACCATACGCGGAGGGGCGACTGACGGACGTTATGAGGTCGCTGAGATCACGTTCTGTCATGAAGCTCTCGATGGAATGACCATCTAGAATGTCGAGCACTACTGAGAAGTGCAGAGAATACTGCACGACGAACGCACCTGAGTGCCTGTATCTTGGATCGGGCGCCACCCATCGGGAGCTGCCAACGGGTTCCGCGGACTGCATGTGCCGTACGCGCGCCTGGGGTTGTGAGGATGCCTGAGTCGCAGCCTGAAACCGAAGCAGCATGGAATGACTTTGCGTCCCTTCAGGACTGCGAAGAAAGATCGGGAGCGCTATTGAAGCTCTCAGTATCCGCAAGAATCGCACGCCATAGTTGCAGAACTCACAGTAGTCGCTCGACGCTGCAGCAGAGCAGACGAGTTCCTCCAAGGTAAACTCGGCGTGCAGAATGTCATACTGGCCGAGGGCGACTTCGCCAGCAACGGCTGCACGCCAGTCTTTTACTCGAATGTGGACAGAAGTAGCTTCGTCAAAGGTGGAGCTGAAGCTTCAATTAGTGATCCTTCCGGCTAGCGACTGGGAGGCTTACATGTCGATCTTCGTTCGCATTGAGATCGCGTTCGACAGATGATTCTTGTACCCGAATGAAGTAGTGAACGATGTGGAGTTCCCATTGCGATCCATGAAGGCAACTTCGGTATACACAGCAGGGGGGAAGACGCTGTAATGTCGCGGCGAGATATGCAGCGATACAACTAAGGAAGATATTGTCAACTTTGCATACTACAACTTGGAACAGGCGACGTACCTTCCATGTAGCAGATTCGAGAGAGATGCTCTAAGTCGATCACGTTGCTCACTACTGCTGAGACCGGTGCCGGTCTCATGAACGTCGAGTAACCCTTCGTTCCACTGGCATGCACAGGTTTCGCCGCTGTAGATGACGGTGCGGTTGACGACATAGTGCCGAGAATATGCTCGTCGGGTTCATTCGAACCCGAAGGGCTCGTGTGCGAACGGACAGTGCGAGCGGCGCAGATCATGGACAGAACTCTCGGTTGGCGGGAGACACTGCATGAGTCTGCGCGATTTTATGGGACGCTGCACGGCGAGGCTGCAGCGCATTTGCGCAGACGAACAGCATTGATTGAGTAAATCCTCCGACTGCTCCCGCCTCCGTGACAGGAGGACTTGGACACATTGGCGGCGACCGAATTCGACATGACTACGTGCGTGCAGGGGGAATCCCACACGTGGAGCAGGGCCGTTTGAAGAATGTGAGATGCTTTGTCCGGCAGTCTGGAGCCATTCCAGATTAGAGCCAGTGGCCACTGGCTCGCTAGACCCTGCACTCTCTCTCGGATTCTCTCGGAGATTGGTTACTGCACAGCCTGCGCATGCATGTCAGCTCGGGAAATCGGGCACCGTGAAGGCTATGTATACGCACTGCGTTGCGTAGCTTCAACTTCTCGCCGATGGCGACTGGGTTTTCATCGACCCTCACGGTCGAGCTCGAGACAGCGTCTGCCACGATCCCCTACCAGTCGAAACCACGCTCTGTTAGCATTATCCTGAAGTACATGATATGCCACGACCTATGCTAAGGGGGAGTTGCATGATATTGTACATTGAGGGTGAATGCATTTCTACGGCAAGTCGACAGCTGTGCAAGGTACGTTCAAATAAGATACACATCACGGGGGTTAACTCTGGTCGCACACGGACATGACCGCATGCTCAATCCACAGCTGAGTTGGGCGACTGATAAGGCGGCGAGAGTAGTCTCGACTGGAGGGCAAGGACCCAAGGGGCGTCGTGCCGGACATAACCGGCGAGGACGAGTGGGTAACGAATGTGTTTTTGATGCGTGCGCGGCGAGGCGCGAATGAAGTCAGGTCGCAGCGGAAGGCGTGCAACAGTCCAAACGCTGCCGGCAGATTAGACGGCGGATGGCGGCCTTGCGAAACCCGCCGAGCCAGGAGAGGGGTCCGTCATGTAGAGGTAGTTACCCACGGCTTTGTTGACTGAAGTGTCCAACGCAGCATGTAGTTGAGTAATTGGGGTGCCGAGTTCTGGCGCGGAGCTGCTGCTGAGAATGCCGCGAACACGGTTAATGACGCCAGGAGGATACCGCCTAAGATGGCTATGAGCATACGGCCAAGGCTCGAGAGCAAATGCCGACATACCGAGACTCCATCCGCTGGAGCAGTTGGTCGACGTTGGCAGGGTCTCCGTACCCGAGCTCAGCGCGAACCATGGCCTCCCAGGTCGAAGGCTGAAGAGAAGGTCAGTATACTGACAGACAGTGAAGAAGGGAAAGAAGCATGCGTACCTCGCGGTAAACTGGTGCGTCAGGCCGAGGCGTAGCGTCAGTCTCTGAAGGGCCATGTGGCACATGGTTGTTGGGTGCCGCGACGCCCTCAGGAGGATCGAGCAAGGCCTCAAAGGTTGCGCGAGCCTGCTCGATGTTGCCAGCCGCCGCGTAGCCCTTGATGAGCAGGTTCGCGACATACGCAGTCATGTGGACTGGACTGCTCTGCAGGCGTGCGAGGAACTGCGGCACGAGGTCCATACGATGGAGCGTCACGAGCACGTTGATCATAGCCTCATAGACAACCGCGTCAGGCATGGCGCGGGGCGAGTTCGCAGAGCTTGGGTGCGTGGCGACGCTGTCGAAGATGGCGATAGCGCGGTCCAGATCTTTCGCGACGCAGCCATACGCGTTGATCAGCGAAGCCCAGTGGGAGCCAGCGACGGAAACCTTGCGGTCAGAGCAGAGCGAGGCGAAGACGTTCTCCATGGAGTTGAAGTCCACAGGCTCGATCGTGCCGTACGCATCCATAAGAACCTGCACAAGGTCAGCTCCCATACTGTAAATGAACGTTACGAGGAACACACCTTGTACGTATGTCCGTTGGGCGGAATGTTGGCCCCTACGAGCTGCTCGTAGTACCACAGGACACGTGCGCGGTCAGGCTGGGTGTACGTGTACATTTGCATCATCGTGTTGAACGGCGGTATGCGAGCCTTGTAATTTCCCATGCTAGCCATCTCAGCGAAGAGGTGTTCAGCGGATATCGTGTCGCCGACACGCGCACACGCCGAGATCATCGCTCCGAACGTGACAGACGACGGACGAATCCCCTGCAGCTTCATCTTCTGGAAGAGCGAAAGCGCGTAATCGACTTTCCGCGCCTTGGCGAGCTTCGAGATGATGGTGTTGTACAAGAAGATATGCGCGCGCACACCGAGTGTCTGGCTCTCGTCCCAGAGGGCGAGGGCAGGAGCGACGTCGTCGGTGGTGTCCTTGGTTGCGGAGATCAGAGCGCCGTATGCGTCGGCCGACGGCACGCCCTTGTACTGCAGGATACGCTGACGGTGGATGTGCGCCGAGGGAACGTCGCCAGAGTGAGCGAAGGCAACGATCATAGCGTCCTCGATCGAGTACCAACCAAGCGACTGCCACTGCTTGTCCTTCTTATCCAGCGAGGCGAGCACGCGCTGCGCGGCGTTGTAGAGCGTCTTGACCTTGTCCATCTCGCCCAGGCGACCAAGCGCGCCGATAAGACGACCAATGGCCTCCGGCGCCGGATAGATATTGTTCGCCACGCCCTGCTCGAAACGCTTGAACGCGTCCAGCGGAGTCAGCGTCGGGTGAGACGGGTAGTACTCCTCGACGATGCGCGAGTGGTACATGTCGATGGTGACCTCCGCAACGGCCGCTTCCTCGTTCGCCTTCTGCTCGGCAAGCACATCCTGCATCTCCGCAGCCTTGGTGAACTTTGCGATGAGGTTCCTGAACACGTCGCCATGGACCGACTCGCCGAATGCCTTGTCGATGATCTCGCGTGTGCGATTTGCGCCCAGGTATCTGATCATAGCGGCGATGACACGTTTTCGGCTGTGGAGGGCGCGTGTCTCGATGCCCTGTGCACTAATGTCGTGCATCATGCGCTCGAAGTCTGGCGGCGGCAGCGTACTTTGCACCTCTGGAGGTACGTCCTTGTCGAGGTACATAGCACCAGCCTCCAGGACCATATCCCAATCGCGGACGTCGAGCACAGGAACCTCGTTCGAAGCGACGTGAGCCGCGTACGCGCGAAGGGTAGCGAACGAAAGGTCGTGGCGCTGCGCGAGGGAAATCTCGTTACGCAAGACGCCAAGCTGGGTAGCCGCAAGCAGTGGGAGCCAGTCAGCACACTTGTTGATGATGCGCTCGCTAGCGGTGTGCACGAATTCGCGGAGCTGAGTACCGTGGTGCATAAGGACGTCGTTCGTGATCAAGCCGCGTGCCTCGTACGCCTTTGCCACCGTCATCTCGTACTCCACCAACCACTGCGCAGCGCGAATGGCATCCAGAGGACGGCGAACGACGCACAAGAGGCTAACGAGCTTGAGGAACGATTGCTGCTGGGGTACGGCGCCGACGAGAACGAATGAGCCAGGTAGTTTTACTTCGGCGGGCACAACATGTTGCAGGACGAAGTCCAGAAGATCGCGAGCGCGGGGGTCCGATGGTTTAAGAGCAGCCACGGTGCGGAGGTTGGCCTCGAGAACGATGTGCTTATTTATGCTCCGTATGCCGATGCCGTCGCCTGGCGCAACACGGACGAGATCAAGCCAGACGCTGTTGAGTTTGTCGATAGCCTTAGGACCCGCAGCAGCACATGCTTCGATGATTGCATCCCACTGGCAAGATTCCGGGCGAGTCGGCGCAAGAAGCGGCAGCTCCGAATCCTCGCCTGGCGGCATGCTCTGCTGGAGCTGCTTGCTGTGCCATGCAAGAGCCGAGTCGAGGTCGCCAAGATCGATGAATCCCTCGACGAGGTAGGTGAAGGAACGCGCATTCGGTGGGGGCACGTCCGTCCCCGTGAACTCGAGGCCGCCGTTGTTGTCCATCATCTGCTCGAGGAGCTCAATCGCCTTTGCGGGCTGACCGACGCTCATGTAGACGCTCAGCATGCGATTGTAGACGCGCAGATGGGCCTTGCGAGTTGCGAGCACGAACGCGGGGAAGACGTCCGGAGACTGGTTCTTGTCCAATATAAGTCGACCGGTGGCTGCCGCCTCCTTGTACTCGGCGAAAACCTCCTGCGCACCGACAAGGTCTTTCGCATTCTGGTACACGCCGAGCAGGTGGTGGTAGACCGTAGGAGAGAGTCGCCTCTTCTTCTCGAAGTGTTTCTCGATGTGCGCGTAGATCTTGATGGCCTGGTCGATGTCCGCGTGAAGGCTGCAGGAACGCAGGAGGGCGACGTAGTTCGCCATCGAGATGTTCGAGGAGCGGGGCGCGATGAGGTTGAAGAGCTCGGAGGCAGACTGGAAGTGAACAGACTGCTCCTTCGTGAGTCGCGCAAGCAGCTTCGCGTCCATCGCACCGCTAGAGTTGTCGTTGTGCATGAGGTCATGTCGCCGCCTTCGCGTACGGACGCCCTGAATAGCCTGGTAGACCTCGAGATCGCGGTCGCAGAAGACGTTGATGAGGATCTCGTACGTAGCCTGGTTTGGCCGGACACTGTTGACAAGCATCTCGTTGTACACGGCGACGAAAGGCGCGATGGGCTGTCCGGGTGCGCGGATGGCGGCCGCCGCACGCAGTGCGATGTTGTAGAAGTTGACCGACAAATGCTCATACTGGCGGAATTGCTGCACGAGCGCCTCGATACGCGGTACGTTGTGGTTGGCGAGCGCATGCTGGAACTCCTGGAGCAAGACGGGGTCGAACTGGTCCTTGGGCAGGGCGTTGAAGTCTTCCCGCAGCTCGGGCTCGGTTTGCTGAGCGTGATCATCCGATGACTGTTTGGATCTGTGCGAGTCGTCGATTTCCGAGACGGAGGAGGACGAAAGGTCGATAGCATCATCGTCGGGCGTGGTGGCCGAGGTGACGGAGGCGGACGATGTCGAATTGCGCCGGACGTGGGTGCGCTCGGGGGCGACAGCGGGAGGTCCCTCGATAGCAGCGACAAAGGTGTGCTTGTAGCGGGCGTACATCTGCACGGCTTCGAGCACGCCGAGCTTTCCACGGAGGGCGAGGGCGCTCGCGTGGCTGCTACTGCGGGCACGCGTCCGCTTCGTCTGTGGCGACGCCGACGCCGACGCGCCCACGGGCTGGCGTCTAAGGACGATTATGCGCTTCTTGTAGTCGTCGACCTCGTCCGATGCGCCCGCGCCGTGCGACGACGTCGAGTTCGCCTGGTTCACGCCGTCGACATTCTGCGCCGCGGAGAAAAAATCTGCTTAGACACGGATTGTGCTCAAACTGCTCTGCTCACCGTCTGTGTGCTGTTGTAGAACTTGCCGCCAGCATTATGCTTCGCGCCGCCAGTGCTGCCCCAGCCTGAACTGGACGAGCCCGGGGTAGTGGCGCCCTGGTGCTGCAGGGCATTTCGGATGGATTGGGTAGTCTGCGCCTGGACCGCGGCCGCGGCTCGCGACGTGTGGTGGAGGATATGGGACGCGACCTTTGGTATCATGCGGGGAACATCGGTTGCGGGCTAGAGCAAAGGGCGCGCCGTTTTTCACACCGCGTATAGCGGAACGGACAAAGTCGGCAAGCTCAACCAGATCCGGTCCGCACCGAGTCGACACGCGCGTTCTCACCCGCCCGCCCGGCATGCGCGAATGACTCGAAACCTGGGAGGACGTCTCTCACGCTGTCAGTACAGAGCGGGGTCCGGAATGTGTGGGAGGAGGGTTTGAGAAGACTCGAAGAACTGTTGATTCACTCACATATGCTTTACATCCAAGCTTTGTGAAGTGTTGAGCCTGGAGTCAAGGAGTGCATTACAATTGCTGATATCGCAATCAGCAAGTCTCAAGATCTCAAGCGTCAGTAATTTTCAGTTCAGAGAGGTGCAGAACATTACGCGCAGCATGAAGATGGTCGTCCCGACCGCCGCAGTCCTCCCATCCGCAGAGGTTCATTTCGGCAGAAATTCAGATGGGACATTAGGTCCTGTTTATTGACTCTTGACACGGTCGATCAATGTCGTAGGATGGTTTGTTGGCATTGGACGAGCAAACTCCCCGAAGGCGACTGGCAAGAAACTTCCTATACCACCACGAGCAAGAGTCGCCAGACCAACCATAGCAGTCCCATGGATGAAAACTAGGACTCCATTTGCACTGCGTCGACGGGCGGCCTGTCAAAGGTCGGAACGATTAGAATACGAGTACTAGTAGAGCTTGAACGACCTTGGCGACGAGCAAGGACTTTCAAACGGGAGCACCAGTAGACCCAGAGAGACAGAGCGAGTATCACGCCCATTTACAATTACGCGTGCCCCTGTCGCGGTCTGCAGTTTGGCGGGGACGTTCGAGTTTCGTACTTCACGCGAGATCCAGCTGGATCCAGTCACGAAATCGGAATCCAGCAGTCGATCCAGCAGAATTTGAGCGTCAGAAGACACAGAAGCCACCCAAATCGCATGTAAGAGAGCAGAGCAGCATCCAGGCAGCTGTAGACGCGATGCGGGACGTTGGCGTCCACCCATTTGCCGAAATCTGGACTGTCGCGTGGAACCAGCTGCCATCTTGACGAGGAAGTACTGCCAAAGAGCGCTATACAGCTGACGCGTATCAGACTGCGCAAGCCTGGTGACTGGCCTTCGACGAAGATGACGGTAAGAGAGAGAGGAGCGAGCGACGCGTTGCGTCACGCGTACGCGCGTGACAGGCTCCGCGTTGGTTCCGGGTCTGGTGATTGTGAGGAGGCGCACACGTATTGACGCCGCAGAAGAGATCGTCAGTCCTGATCGTATTACTGATACAATGAAACACGGCACAAGGTTCGGGGATGAAATGCATATAGTGGCGGTCTGCGCTCGACATCCAACTAGCCTCCGGCCCTGGGGCTTACACAGTACTACTAGTTTCACTCCTCTACCAGCTCGACGGGCATCATTCGCAGCAGCTCCAAGTCCGATGATTCCAGTCGCGTCCATCTGTCCAGCTCGACGCGCAGCTTGACAGTCGACGAAGTGGTCAATCCGACCACGAATCGCGTCACGACGGCGGTGCCTAAAGCGCTCCAGTAACCCTTGACCTGCGTCTCGAACCTGACCAGACCAAGGTTAAGGAGATGGCGCTTTCGATAAGCTGCTACGGCAGCGTCCTCTGGTAATACAGTGACAACAAGTGTCTGCAGGGCTGGCAGCTGCACAACGTGCGACAACCGATGCCAATGCGAGTACTGGACGTGGATGGTATGTAGCTGCGTAGTGCTGATAACGTCCCAAACGTCGCGGTATCCCCATCTGTCGACGCCTAGTTCCTCGTCCCCTTCGAACAGCTGAGTGATCCATCGGATCGTGCGCGAGCAGCCCCGCCCGTCTTCACATTTCAGAGACAAACATTCCTCCTGCAAACCGCCCGCGCTATTCGTAGCCAGCCGGAGTAGAAAAAGAGACGTGCAGTCACGAACATCGTCAAAGAGGCTGTATAGTGCGTCCTCTAGGACGGTGATGCTGGATCGGCGAGGATGGTGGAGGTATTTGAGAAGTCGTTGTGTCACGTCCGATCCCGCTCGGATAGTGATGTCCTCGATGACATGCTTAGGCGCAATAGTCGTGAAACTGCCCCAATCGGCGATCCCGCAGTCTACACCAATCTCCAGCTGTTTCAACGATGTACAGTGCGTCAAGGCCGTACCAATCCAGGCTGGATCGAATACGCTGTATTCGCAATACTCCAAGGTGACTAGATTGACGCATCGGAAGAGGGACTGAGGAGGCGGGACATCGAATGCGACATTTCGAAAATGTAGTTTCTTGAGACGTAGGCCATTGCAGGTCTCGTTGACAGCTCGAAAAATGTCAGACGCGCGAGCTAAGCGGGGCTGCAGAGAAATGACAGTGTCGGCACAGCGAAGAGACAGAGCCTCCAATGCTGGCATGCATGGAATGAATGCGAGAGCGTCGTAGTGGTTTGTGCGATCAACTCCGAGATAGAGGTGAGTGATACGGTGTCCAAACTTGTAAAGGAGCTCCATGTACGGGTAAAGCGGCCAAACCTCGCAAGGGTAGCCCCCACGCTGCAAAAGCTGGTTCGATACCTGCGGCGCTTCGAGACCCAAAATGGTCTTATTCGTCAGAGACAGCCAGAAGTCAAGTATGACCAAGTCGGCGTCAATGTCGGGATGTGTGCGGGGGATGCACTTCCAGGCTATATCGCTCCAGAGCGAAGGCTGACGGTCCAGAGATTCGCGCCAGACAGAACAGGTACGCCGCATGTTCAAGTGGTCTTCGCGTTCATACACGTAGTCTGCGACGTCGTAGAGCAACTCGTTTGGAAGCCGCATAACTGGTGCTCTGCTGTTCACCGTCGTCCTGAAGGACGCGATCGCGGCGTGCACCAGGAGCGATATAGAATTCAAAACGCTAGACATGCCGTTCATTGTCCTGTGCTCAACGTTGAGTTACAGCTATGCAAGGAGTGGCCTGCACAACCAACCTCGACGCGTCGGGAACCGACGCCGCACTTGTTGCCCAAAGTTCTTCACATGCGCGTAGAACGAACGCAGCTAAGGGAGCACGAATGTGCTCGGGAAGTACTGGGTCGTTCTGAGCTGAGACCCTGCCGCAGTGGATTGGGCGTAGAACGCTGCTCATGACAGTTTCTGGTCAAGATGCGGGATGACCCGACACCGCACGTAGACGAATTCTTAGCTACGTGATCTCTATTGGTAGGTAGACTAGAAGGACTGTTCTGTGTACTAGTTGTGAACGTACAGGCGTGCCAGCAGCGCATATGGTAGGGGGTTCGTCGGGCAGTGTTTGGAAGCGAAGAGCACAAGGGGAAATTACACTAGAAAACGAACAATTGGTGTACGCTGTGTTGAAGAGCAACAGCAGCGGCGAGGACGTCGTGGAAGCCGAGCGCATCCACCGCCTCTTCTTCAAAGGGAACTTGCTCGTGACGCGCCGGTGCTGTCGTCAGAGGAGCGGCCAACTCGCCGCCCCGTGGACCAGCTTTGTACGCTAGAGCAGCATGTGCGCGTGCAAGTTGCAGCGCCGACGCATCGAGTGCCACTTGAAGTTTGCGCATGTCGTTCTCGAGGGTGGCGACCTGGTAATCCTTGTCGCCAATCATGCGAGACGCTTCGACGAGTGCAAGCTGATTCTCCATGACCTGAGAACGACGAACAGGTCGGTGAGCAGCTAGTCAGATCCTCAGATGCGCGTCCACGCACTTCGCTCTTCAGCAGCTCCAACGCTTCCTCTGACGCACGAGCGTGCTCTCCTCGCTCGCGTGCCGCCTGAGAGAAATGTGGTCAACACCAGAATGCGCCAGAACGAGAGCCGACATGCCTTCTCGAATGCGCACTTTTGAGCGCGCTCGGCGAACAGGACCGCCAATACCGCAACCAGCTCTGATTCTCCGGCCTTGACCTCGTCCCTGGCGACAGAGAGCTGCGCGTATGCTGCGCCCGTCTTGGCTGTGAGCGATGCCTTAGCATGCTCCAGCCCCTTTCGTGCTATCAGAGAGACTCCAAATCGCGGGTTCATGCGAGAGACGCACCGTGATGACCTGACGCGCAGCGCCGAGCTTGCTCGTCAGCAGCGCGATCTGTCCTTGTGCGGCAGCCAACGGGTCCTCCGAATCTGCGCTCAAATGATCTCCGTACACCTTGGCGAACACGGCGACCGGCGGGCAGTCCTCGGGGCTCCCGCACCACTTCGCCGAGACCTGACGCAGGCGTCCGCGAGGAGGTGACTGGGCGAGATACGGAGGCGGCATAGTCGGCTCCTGAACGGCCTGAACAAGCGCGCGCCGAAGCTCAGCGTTGACGCGCGAAAGCTCCGCGTTGATGCGCTGGAGGTCGAGCACGCGTATGTTCGTCTCGGATTGTAGAGTCTGCGATGCCTTCTTCTCCGCGCGTAGTTCCTCTTCGACGCGGTTGCGCTCCTGGCGCAAGCGGCACATCGTCTGCACGTCCTGGGCTTGTTGATACTGGAGTACATTGAAATCGTGTTGCTTGTCGTCGAGCGTCTCGCGTAGTTGTTCCACGAGGGTGGCGAAAGCCTCTTGACGTTCCTCGAGCACATTCATCTCCGCGAGCAGCGTGGTCTTCGCTTCCTCTCGAGCGGTCTTGTCGGCGATGAGAGCTTTCTTGTCGGCCAGCAGGGCGTCCCGCTCGGTCGTCAGCGCGTCGATCCGGTCCATGCATTCTTCCAGTTTGTCGTCCTTGCGCTCCATCGCGAGTAGGTACTGCTCGTTCTCGCTACGAAGCGTCTGTCCTTCGCCTTGAGCCTTCATCAGTACAGCGCGGATACGCTGGACCTCCGAGCGTGCCGAGCGATGTGCCGTCTGCGCCTTGTCCAGCTGTTCCTGTAACAACCTGACCTGAACGCGAGCCGTGCCGAGGGATTCGCGCAGCATGCTGTCGGATTCAGGGCTGCGAGTGACGTCGTTCGTGTTGGGGGCCGGGTTGAGAAGCGGTGCCGAGTCAGAGCTCGCCCGAGGACGCGCGGGGTTGCCAGTGGAGCGGGAAGACAGGCTGAAAGACGTTCTAGTAGGGGTAGGAGTCGCGTCGTCGATTGAATCTTCGACCTTGAGAGTCGCAAAGGATCGAGACTTAGGGGCGGGCTGGAGGATGACGACACCAGGTTGGGCAAGCGCTTGGAGGTTCGCAGTCGCGAGCTGTACGTTCTCGCGTCCGCTGCCCATAGCGAGCTGCACCAGCTTGCGTGCTTCGAGTAGGATGACCTCGACGATCTTTGCGGGATCCGTGTACTGCGTTGCGAGTGTCGCCAGAGCCTTGACGAGCGCGCCCTTTTCATCTGCAGCTGCGCCGCCGTCAGCTCTAGGCAAACGTCGCGCAGAGACGACTAGACACGTACCGCGGCATAGCGCAAACGCGCGCAAGACGCTCGTTGCGTCTGTTTTGTCCTTGACGAGGTTCTGCAAAAATAGGGGCAACGACGGCGACGTGAGCGTTGGGCGCAGCGCCAGGGCCAGGGCTGACCATTTTGGCCCGAGTCGGGTGTCCCGAGCCTGTGTAGTGCGTCGCTCGCAGTCGTCACAGTCGTGAAGGTCGTGTGAGCCGTCCTGGTCCTGATGAGAAGGAGACTGAGCCTTGGAACCGGACCCCGACGGCTGGTCATCCGAAACTCAGTCAGGAGACGGTCACGCCACCCGAGAATGCTTTCGCGGACCAGGCAAACGTTGAGGACGTCCTGGGCTGCAGGGCTGTAAAGTTTCAAGCCCTGCCACGTCTACTGCGGTTGTGTTCCTTTCAAGAGATGAGACTGTGAGCAGGACTCCACTTGGCGTTGGCTTGCCTATTGATCGCGTGCGAGCTGACCGCAGGCCGAGAATGTTGTGGTCGTCCGAAGGTATTACGGAGTGTACTCTGGACAGGTGGGAGTTCAAGTTCTGCTCGAGTGGGAGGCCTGTCTTGCTTCGTGAGTGGGCGAAGTCGTGTGACTATAAGAATGCTTTAGCAGACGTCCAGAGTGAATGCTTAACAAAAGTTCGACCGGAGAAGGTGATGCACAGAGGAGACAAGTGAGCGAGACTGGAGGCAAATACGGCTGAAGTGGCCACAGCAGAGATCGTGCAAGCCGGGACGCGTCGTCGGGACCAGCTCGCCGCAAAGCAGAACACGCGCAAGGGTTCGAACAGGTGCATGCGAGCCTCGTCGATTTCTCTAGACCCATGTATTGCACAGTAGGCGTGTCTTGTAGCAGCAAAGATACGCAAGGCAAATTATGGTGGTGATGGTTGAAGACGAAGAGGAAGGACGGGCTTTAGACTCCGTAATTCCGCATCTTCGCTTCGTCCAAACCCGCGCGTGTCCAGGAAATGGCCACCCGCTCGCTGAACGACCCACGACGACAAGTCAAAGTCGGGACAGAACGCGTATACGACGTACGCTGTAATTAACTATGAGCCCGGGTCTGAAATGCTGAGATAATTACGCCAGGTTGCGAACACCGAATTTCCAGGCAACTACCCTGGCGAGGACCATAGCTGGAACCTCAAAAAGTTCAGGAAGGTATGATTACGCGTCTTGGTCTTATTTCAGCTCTTCTGACGCGTTTGATAGGACCTGAAGGTCGAGATCCAGCGGTTATCCCGACGCAGCGTCGAGTTCGACCTCGTCGGCGTCGACGCCTCCATCGCCAACGCGTTTCGTCGCATATTAATCGCTGAAGTGCCTACTATTGCTATCGAACACGTCTATGTGTGGAATAATACGAGCGTGATTCACGACGAGGTGCTTGCTCAGCGTCTGGGACTTGTGCCGTTGGACGTCGACCCCTCGCAAATGGAGTATCATAACGGTGCGTGCATACCCGTCCCGATACTCGCTGCTGATACTAGTATTGTCAGGCGTTGCTACGGATCGGAACACGCTCGTATTTCGATTGCAAGTTGCATGCGAGAGGCGGAAAGGCGCGGCGCGCGAGGAGACCGACCCGGAAAAGTTGTACAAAAACTCCAACGGTACGCCCAATCTTCTGCATCATGGCCGCGCTGCTGACCAGTGTCCTTACAGTTCTCGCTAAGCATCTCACATGGGTACCTCAAGGCGAACAAGAGTCTTTCTTCGCCGACCATCCGCCAAAACCGACGAACGACAACATCCTTCTCGCCAAGCTTCGTCCGGGACAGGAGATAGAGATAGAGCTGCATGCGATTAAGGGGCAAGGCAACGAGCACGCCAAGTGGAGTCCTGTCGGTGCGTATTCGCGTCGACCTCTGCGTGACCATGCTCGCCAAGTCCGGATCGCGCTGAGCAGCCACGGGGTGTAACATTACGCCCGCTACCCGGACGGCCGAGGCTGCATCCTGCCGTGTGTGCATAATCACCCGGTGTAGTAGGGAACGCTAGCGAGCGTTCGTTCTTGATCTTGACGGGACTTCCCCATCCTGCCTTTATCTCCCTTTATGTTCTATCCTAACCTACGCCTGGCTTGCTCTTTCTCTGACGCTCTTCTCCCAACAGGCACTGCATCCTACCGTCTTTTACCAAACATCCAGATCCACAGGCCCATCCCACCGCCCCTCGCCGAGAAGTTTCAGAAATGCTTCTCGCCAGGCGTCATCTCCGTAGACCCAACGACGAAGGAGGTCAAAGTGGCGGATCCGCGACGCGAGACGATGAGCCGAGAAGTGCTCCGCCATCCAGAGTTCGAGGGGATGGTCTCGCTCAGCCGTATACGCGACTTCTTCCTCTGTGCGTCCATTCTGACTGTCGCTCCGTTGCTCATCCTGACTTGTTGCAGTCAAAATCGAGACCGAATCGGCGTACCCGCCAGAACGTCTCTTCACGGAAGCTGTTACTGTCTTTCGTGACAAGGTCAAGCGGCTGAAGGTTGCCGCCCAAGCCTTGGCCGTTGAAGCTGCGCAAGCTCGCGAGGGCGAAGCAGACGCGGACGCGGATGCAGCGATGGAAACGGATTGATAGACCACGCATTGCCACTGCTGTTGCTGTTGCTTTGGAAGTATATTATGTATTAAATAATTGGCTCCAACAACGATGCGCGTTTTCGCAGCACAGTGAACGGTTTTGTGAAGTTCGGGATTGAGATCCGCTGGATCCGCTCTGCTGTGTGAATGCTAAGATCGAAGTGGACCTCTCGTGTGGGCTGCAGGCCTTGTTTGCGACTCTCCAGGTTTAGACCCACCGCTGAGTTGTTTGCCGCGGCGGCTCCGAATCTTGTTCGCGGTGCCCGCCATGAGCGTCACCATTGGCTTCGCAGATGCTAGAGCTTGTCGCAGATGTTCTCGTACCTCAGCGCTCAGCATCGGCTGCGAGCATTGCACGAATGAGAGGCGGGCGCGCCTGCCGACAGCGGCGACCGCTCCGCACTAAGACGGTTCACAGAGGCCGTCGCTGCCGCTGCGCGCCGAATAAGCCGACCACAGCCGTGCATATGCCAGTGGCGACGAGCAGGCTAGGCTGGGTGATATATGTCGCCGTCGGCGGCGGCATCGTGACGTTGTAAGCCAAAGGACAAACGGCAAGTACCGCAGGTCTGCCACGAACTCCCATGTCTACCAAACGACATGCAGCATTTGATGCGTCAACTCTTCCCGACCATGTCAGGGGACCATTTGAGGGGCACGTCCTACATGCGTGCGAAGAACTGTACTCCAAGCGCTCAAGGTACATGTGTGCCATTCAGACAATCGAGAATAGTACTTACAGCAAAGTCACAGTGCCCTGACATCAGATATGGGGGACTTGGACGCTCTGGTAGACTCCACGCGCCGTATTGTCGCTGCCTACAAGACTAGATATAATCACACGCGCCCAGCCGTGAGCCTGCCGAACGAAATCCTGGTCGAAATTGCTGGCTACGCGGACGATGACACGCTGAATGGCATGCGAGGCACATGCATGTCGTGGAAAACATGCCTAGACGCGTGTTCTTTACTCTGGAACCAACTCGCGTGGACCTGCTTGGCTCCCGGATGTTCTAGCACCGAGCTGGAGCAGGACCTGCAGCTTCTGGACACTCGCCTCACAAGAGGCTCGCGCATTGCTCTCTACATCAACATTCCTCATGCGACGCACCCGGACGGCCGCGTTCGAAGTGCTATCGCTCCATACATTCCCACGTTCGAACATCATCACCATCGCGTTTTCGAGCTTTCCTTCGTCTTTATGCACGGCAGCGACCTGCAGTTTCTTCACACGCTGCCGGAATTTCCAGCTGTTTGGCGCCTTAAACTGAAGCTTGCGCGCAAGGACGACGACGACGGCAATCGTGCCATGGCCCCGATCGTTCTCATGCCTGATCACTTTGCCCGTGTGGCATCGTTCCCACGGCTCAAGCGCCTAGTTATTGTCAACTTCATCTTTAATGACATTCTGCACACCCGGATGCTGGATCGTGTGCAAGAATTGCATCTTGGCTATGATATGGCATTCTGCGCCCGGATCCTCAGTGCAAACTGGCTGGCGTGCGCATGGGCGAGCTGTCCCACGCTGAAGGTCTTCCGACTGGACGTAGACTTTCCTATAACTCAAATTTTCCACGACCTGGTTCCGATCCCTGATATCGCTGGGCGGACGCTAGATGAACTGGTTATTCTCGTTGTCAATGGCAGCCAGGAGTCGCTCCGCACGATGCAACATGCTCTTCATACCAGCGTCACTGTCAGCTGGACAGCTTGGGATCCCCAATATTGGATCCTCGCAGATCTAGAAGACGCCAAGGCGCTGAACCTGTCCTCGCGTCGGTATTCCTCCGACGCGGTGGAGTGCGAAGACGAGAACGCGGACCCAGAGCGTAATCCTATCGAGGTGCTCACAGTGGAGGTTCTGGACCACCGTGGGTTCACTCGCACGATTGAATACATTTTAAAGCTGGAGGAGAGCTCGTTCTGGGATTATCGATCTGTTTGGCAGTACATCAGTCCGTCACGCCTGCATCGCATTACTGTCACGTACCAACATTGGCGAGACTTCTGTGCCGACGTCGCTCTACCGAAGTTGGAGGAGCTGGTGGTGCGGATGACTGTCCACGCAGAACCTCTGCCGACCACCGACTCGGACAAGTTGAACTCTATCAGCTTGTCGAGCCTCCGCACGGCGAGGTTCGAGTTGGCGAGGACAACGCGGGAGTGGCGTCATTTGCCTGAAGGATGTGTCGAGTCGTTCCTCAGGAGGATTGACACGGAGACATTGGGGACGCTACGCGTTGAACTCAATCACTGGGCGAGACTACATCCGGTGGAACTTGCAATCGTGCAAGGCTTCGTGCGCGAAGTCGTCGCGAGGAGTAACTCGTCGCATGCCAGGCTCATCCCGCCTTCACTCTTGTGACGTATTGGAAATGTACCTATGTATAATATTGTCCATCCTCCTGTAATGCAGATTTCTGGCACGCCTGGTGCAGTATATAGGCTGGTTAACTAAAGAAACAACGCGACACCGGTCTCTGCCGAAACGCGTCTTGTCCTTGCCCATGTTTCTTCGCGTAGTTCGCCGTTATGCGACAGCGGCGACGGCCAACCACAGCCAGCAACCGCTCGAGTTATGCAGAAATATGGTCCGCGAGCGCGACTACGCGTCCTTCTTGGGTGGCCAAGCGTGTCCAGCAAACCTGCGCGACGCGTTCTTTGCCCTGCGCGCGTTCACTGTGCGTTACAAGCGAAGGGCAGAGCTTTTGAGGCTGAAATGATCATAGATTGAGCTCGCGAGCGTGCCAGAGATGGTCTCGAATCCTACGCTGGGCAAGATGCGTTACCAGTTCTGGCGCGATGCGATAAAGCAGGTGTATGAGGTGCGTTTACAACTGCAAACTCTAGAACTGTAGTTGAATCGTCCTCAGGATATACCACCACAACATCCTATAGCACTGGGTCTGCATCACGCCGTACGCGTCGTGGGCCGTGTGCCGGCGTACCATTTAAAACGAATCGTGGATGCCCGAGTGAGTCGTGGCAATAGCTGGCAGTGTTGTTTTACTAATTTCTCGATGCTAAAGGACGAAGACTTGTCTAGAACATCGTACATGACGACAGACGACCTTACTTCACTCACGGAATCGACGTCTTCATCGTTGCTTTACGCCCAGCTTGCGCTTCTCTCGCTCTCGGAATCCGACCAGCTGGCGCACGCTGCATCGCACGTTGGCGTTGCATCTGGCTTGGCAACGCTGCTACGTGCCATGCCCTTCCACACGTCGCAACGCCGCATGATACTTCCTGTCGACCTGACCGCACAACACGGCGTTTCGCAGGAAGATGTGTTTCGACACGGCCCCGACGCGAAAGGTGTCAGCGACGCTGTCTTTGCGCTAGCGACCGTGGCGAATGACCATCTACTCACGGCGCGCGACATGTTCAAAGATTCAAGCTCTGGAGGGATACCCGAACGCGCAATACCTGTTCTCTCCGCGGCTGCCGTCCCAGCCACTTTGTATTTACAAAAGCTCGAAGCTGCGAACTTCAACGCTTTCGCTCCGCAGCTGCAAGGCCGCGACTGGAAACTTGCATGGCGCATGTGGCGCTCTTTGCGCACGCGTACAATATAGAATGTGAACTCTCAGTCCTGCTCCCCATCACGCTAAGTTCCTGGCCTTCGACTGCTCAGTTCGATACCGCATTCACTCTTCTATGGTGGACATGGGAACCCAACGTCGCCGCAGCATTAATATTCGTCATCGTAGTGTCAGAGTGTCCGCGCCCTCTTAGAGCTTGATAGGTGGACAACATTGGCCGTCTTGGATTTGTCGAGGCTATGAACGATGGGCATTGAGGTGAAAGCAGAGTCAAAGGCTCTGGCAATATGCATACCGCCTCATCGTCGAAAGCCCTTCAGCCTTACTGCAGTCACGTCGCGGGAACCTCTCTACCTCCACAAACATTTCATGTATGTATTACTGCATGAGTCTCTAAATCTACCAATCCACGTGATCTGGCAACATCAGGGGATCTAGTGTGCTTCACGCTTCCGCGGCGCAGCACGCAAGATGGTGTCGACACTACATGGGACAGTCAGAAAAGAGGGTGTGTGCGGGGTGGTGTTCACGTACCGGAGGATCATCTCCGCCGCCTCGCTGGCACTGACAATGACTTGGCGTTTGAGCTTGTAGCTCTCCGTGACGCCGAGCTTGTGCATGGACTCGATGGTGGCGTTGTTCATGTCTTATACAAAGTCAGCAAATGTGCATCGTAGAGCGCTTCCACGCACCAAGACCGAAATCCGCCTTGCCATCGTAATGTGCAGCACGCAGCCGGGTGACGAGATCAGACGAGTCGTAGCCGGCATTGTCGGCGAGGATAGTAGGTATCTGGCGCAGCGCACGCGCGAACGCCTCGACCGCGAGCGCACGCTTGCCCGCAACCTTGCGCGCCTCCTCCTCGACCGCGCAGCTCATCAGCATCTCCGCGCATCCGCCGCCGAGCACGATACGCGTCTCGCGCACAGTCTGCGACAGCACCGACAGCGCATCGTGCAGCGAGCGTTCGGCCTCGTCGATCATCTGGTTCGTCGACCCGCGCAGCACGACGGTGCACGCCTGGCCCGCGGCGACGCCGGAGAACTTGATCAGCTTGTCCTCGCCGATCATGATCTCCTCGATGAGATCGCAGTGGCCGAGCTTGACGAGATCCGGGCGGTCGAACGTGCTCGCGATCTCGCCGCCAGTGACGAGAGACAGACGCTCGACGCCCTCAAAGTCGGCGTGCTCTATCGACATGATGCCCTGCTCCGCGAGAAGGTTTTCGGGGTAATTGTAGACGAGTTGACGGTTGACGAAGCAGTTGATGCCGTGCGACGCGATGGCAGCCACCTTTGCCTTCATCTTGTCCTGCAGAAAGCGTTAGGAGCGAATAGTTGACGCGGAAAGGACGTACGCGTTCTGCACGCTCGAGCTCTGCGAGCTTGCCCGTCGAGTCGACCTTGATGCGCGCACCAAAGACTTTGATCTTGTCCGTGTCCATGGCTGCAACAGTCAGACACGGCCAAATGCCAACGGAGTGCACGTACAAGTGTTGGCGATCAGGATCTTTGCATTCTGAATACGCTTCGGCGAGTTGACCGCAATGGTCTTGTCGAGGATGAAGCCTGTTGCATCGTGAGCTGGCTGGTCACTTTCAAGCTCTCGAGCCCACCTTCGTCAAGATACGAGTCTGTCAGCTTGCCGCCTGCCTTTTTGATGATCTGAATATGTTCAAGATCGGTTGATCCCTAGAATGTGTAAGCCACATGAAGCGGAACGTCGGTGGGCATACCTGTAACCGCAAGACAGCGTCGACCGCGAGGTTGGCAAAGTAATCCTTGTCTTGCGAGAGCACCTTGGACGAAAGTGTCGTGCGGGCGATGTTGAGGAGGTCGTTACGAAACTTGGCTGGGTCGGAGCCGTTGTCGACGGCGGCGTTTTCGAGCGCCTTGAGCGCTGCGGCACTCGCGATGCGGAAACCCTCGACGATGGTCTGGGGGTGGATTTTGGCCATGACGAGCTTCTCGGCTTCGCGCAGGAGCTCTGACGCGAGCACGCAGACGCTGGTGGTGCCATCGCCGACCTCGTCGTCCTGGACCTTGGAGATGTTGACCAAGATCTTGGCTGCCGCGTTATCGAGGTGTATAGACTTTAATATCGTGGCGCCGTCGTTCGTGACGTTAATTCCATCCCCGGACGCCGATTGGAGAATCTTGTTCATGCCCTTTGGACCGAGCGTGGACTTGACGAGGTCGCCGACGGCCATGGCGCCGACAAACGATGTCAGACGCGCCATTTCGGCTTTTTCTTGGGATCCCTGGGTCATCGTAAGAATTTGGAGACCCTATAGTCCACTATACGCGCCTCTGCAGAGAATATTGGCTCCATTTTGGAATATAGCAGACGCGTCGCGCGGATGTAAGGACAAGGGGCGCGCGCGGATTCAAAGTCCGTTTCTGTCACTCTTCCTCCTAAATTCCACCAATATGGTGCAATATTCCTACGATGAGGGCGGCGCTATGTCGTCCTATTTCGTGCTCACATTCTTGAGCCTGTTCTTAGTCCCAGTAACCCTGTCCTTTGTCGTTGGAGGCCAAAGTCAGTATTTCATTAGTCGGGCCGACGTGTCAGCTCATATAGATCCAGAGCACGTCCGACTGGCTGGCTGCCAGTGCCAGCCATGTATACAACACCGAGAAGAAATCAGAAAGAGCAATAAACGCACTATTCTGCATCCCCAGGTCGGCGCGAAGTAAGTTACATGCTTGGGCTTGCGGCGGTCGCTGACTACGCGCAGAGCGGCATTCACAGCGGTCGGCTGGGCAGTCTTCGCCTATTTCGCATACAAAGTCGCGACGACTAAGTCGGAGACGACTATGTACGATCCCTACGAAATTCTTGGTATCAAGCGCGTACGTGTTGGCCACGTAGCGCTGGCGCAGTATGTCGCTGACACCGCGTAGGGCACAACAGAGCAAGAAATCAAGCGTCACTACAAGCGCATGTCGCTCATGTTGTACGTTGAACCAACATGGCATTTGTTTGTCCGTTCACACTGTCGACAGCCATCCCGACAAGGTCAAGTTGGCAGTCAATGAGACCTTGGAAATGGTGTCCGCGCGTTTCGTGGACATTACCAAGGCCTACAAGTCGTACGTATTTCAATTTCGTCAGCGCGGCCTTGCGTTGATCATTTCACAGTTTGACGAACGAAGAGATTCGCAAGAACTGGGAGGAATACGGACACCCGGACGGGAAGCAGGACTTCAGCATGGGCCTCGCTATTCCGCGATGGGTAGTCGAGGGCCAGAACAACATCTACGTGTTGATAGTCTACGGCATCCTGTTCGGTGCTGGTCTTCCCTACCTGGTCGTACGTGGCGCTTTCGCTTTACTATTGTAAATCCTTCTCACTATCGGCCTAGGGCAAATGGTGGTTCGGATCCCGTCAAACGACCAAGGACGGGGTCAAGAGCAAGACCGCGGAGGATTTCTTCAAGGCCATCCGCGAAGATTCTGGCCCTGCTGACATGTTCCTACTCATCGCCAAGGCCTGGGGACGCGAATCCAACGCTCTTCCCGCCCCTCAACTCAAAAGCGATGTCGGCCTCCTTCGCGAGAAGATCGACAGCGGGCTCGGAAATGTAGAATGGCGGGAGAAGGTTGACGACCCAGTCGCCGAGCGCGCACTGGTTCTGCTCTATGCGCACCTGCTCCGGATCCCGATCAAGAACCCTGTCCTCGCTGCTGAACAGCGTTCCATTCTGTTGCACACCCCGACGCTCCTTACGTCCCTTCTTTCGATGACGACTGCGCACTCCTGGCTTGGTCCGACTCTGAACGTGCTTCGCATGCATCAGATCCTCGCGCAGGCCATGGCGCCCGAAACGGATCGACTTACCATCTTTCCTGGCGTCGACAAGAACACGGCAGCAGCTGCGGGCGGAGACCTCAAGCGTCTGCTGCGCACGCTCGAGGAGAAGAACGCATCTTCGCTCGAGGACGTTCGTAAAACTGGCGAACGTTGGGGCTCCCTGGAACTCGTCGATGCGGGGTACAAAGTCATCGGGGAGAAGGTCGTTACACCGTCCGCCATCATGCAGCTCGTGTTCAAGCTGCGTTTGACGCCGCCGCTTGCTAAGACTACGGCGACCGCGGAACCGGAGGAGACGGACGTAGACAAGATCAAGCAGAGGCTGAAGCTGGACGACGAGGCGGACGAGAAGTTCCTTGCGGGCAAGAAGGATGCGGAGGACCTCGAGCCGGGCATGCAGGGCTCCGGATACGCGCACGCGCCGTACTGGCCCGCGAACCGCAAGCCGTCCTGGTGGGCCATCCTCGCCGACTTCCGCACGGGAAAGGTCGTTGTCCCGCCCATGCGCTTCACGGACGTGCCCTACTCGGACCCGAGCAGACGGCGCAACTACCGCACGTACAAGATGCAGATCCAGGCGCCGCCGCAGGCCGGCACGTTCATGTGGCGCCTCGTCATCATCTCGGACACCTTCATCGGCGAGGATATCGGGCGTGACCTGCCCTTACAGATCGTTGAAGTCACGGAGGAGCAGCAGGCCGACGTGCAGGAGGACGAGATCTCGGACCCGGACGAGGACACGCTCGCCGGGCAGATGGCGTCGATGCGTGGCGGTCAGGTCAAGCGGAAGACGGACGATAGCGAGGACGAAAGCTCTGACACGGATGGTGATGCCGAGTCGGACAGCTCGAGCGACAGTGATAGCGATTGAGTGTTACCTCTTGTGAATAGTTGCTAATCATGTTGCACCAGTGATCCTGCTGTCTCGAAAATTCCATGTTATCTCATCAACACCGCAATACTCATCCCGTCCGTCATTGTGAGGTAGTGTTGAAGTGAGAAATTCAGCCTGCAGTATGTGTGCAGCAAAGAAAAGTGCTGCTGGAAGTTTTCGCAGTAATCAGGATCAGCGTTGAGGGTCCGGGAGGGGAGCGCTTTAGAAGTCCGCGACGTCGACCAAAATCTCTTTGAACGCTAGCCATCGACTCAGGCGCTGTATTCTATGCGGATTCCGGACCACATCCGCGGTACGCTCGAGGCGCAAGTGCTCCGTGCATGCGAGGAGCTTTGTGACTGGCACGGCAGTTCATCTGGTCAGAGGTACGCGTTGTTGTACCCTCGTCGTCACCGGAATAACTAAGGCAACATATACGTCAGGGAGTCGGATGTGGACCTTGGAGCTCTGGACGACCTGGCAACTCTTACTACGCGCACTGTGGCGTCCTTCAAGAGCAGAATCAACGAAAAGAACCCGGTTGTTCGTCTTCCTCTCGACATCCTACAAGAAATCGGCGTGTACTTGAATATGGTCGACTTGCATTCCATGCGAAGCGCTTGTGGCGCCTGGCGCATCGGACTGGACGCGTGCCTTCCGCTTTGGAACTCTCTGATCTGGACATGTCTCCCCGATGACTCCTCGCGCGCTCAACTCGAGCGTGATCAGCAGGAGCTGGACATGTGGCTTTCGAAGTCGTCGAAAATGACGCTGTACTTCACGATCCTAAACGCGCGAAGCTTTAGGCCCTACGTCGCCACACTCGAACGCCACCAGCACCGTATCTATGATCTTACATTATTTTTCACATACAGCTCGTCATTCGCGGCACTGGCGATTCTGCCCACCTTCACGGTCGTGCAAAGCCTTGAATTCCAGCTCGGCGAAGAAGTTGTCGACAGCGACGTCGACACGTCTGACGACCTCGCGTACCACATCTACAACATGTCCACAAAGGCTCTATTCCATCATACCGCGCAACAAAACGCATTCCCCTCTCTTACGAACCTCGTGCTCTCCGGTATCGTCTTTGCCACCGTCGTGGACGTAACGGTCCTTCGCGGTGTCAAGCACCTGCAGCTGCGGTTCACCAATTGGGATGTACACCTGCGACCGGCTTGGATAGTCAACGCATGGGCAAGCTGTCCCTCTCTAGAGGTCCTCATCATTGTTACGGAATCCACCGCCAGCGACTCCGAACGCCTGATAACTTCCGCTTTACTGGACAGTCTAGCCGGACGCGTGCTGAACGAACTCGTTGTCGATGCGGGAGGATATCTTGGAGGGGACGTCCTAGCGTCACTCCTGAAGTATCTGAGAGCCCCTTGCATTCGCACCGTACGGCACGCTTGGGCGTACGCACGCGATTATGCACTGATCAACGATCTACAAGATGCTATCTCGCTTTCATTGACCCTCCGTTTCCACCAGGATGGAACAGAGGCGGTCGACTTGAGCGTGGTGGACAAGCGAGGCTTCATGCGCGCAGTCGACAATATTCAGGTCGTGGGGTTGGTATGGGACTATCCATCTGCGTGGAAATTCGTCAACTCGGCGCAGATCCGTACTATCAATGTCTCCTACCGTCATTGGCAACGTCTCGCAACGGGTGTTTTACTATCCGAGCTGGAGACTCTCGTAGTCCACGTCCGTTCGGACGATGAAGCATGCGACCCCGGCGACCCCTTCGTAGTACCCAACCTGCGAACTGTCAGGTTTGAGGTCGCTATAACTGCTGACATCTTCGGGTGGCAACCTCTCGACGACGTGGCGATGGCTTTCATTGAAACGCTCGACCCGTCGTTACATCGAGCGCTGCGGGTGGAGTTCAACGCGTGGGCCAAGCTCCTACCTGCGGACTACGATGCCATGCGAGCGTTGGTGAAAGAAATTGTCATGGAGTAGACTTCAACGCTGTACTTACTATCATAGAACGATTCCGAATCTTGACTTACATTGCCGTCGGAGTCTTTCGACGTGTCATCTCCGTCCCTTGCCTCCATACTTGACACTGTCCGAGCAGCACCTCCCCTCTCGACATGAGCGCCACACCCTCAAACGACGAAATAGCAGCGGCCGCGCGAAAAGTGCGCCAGACCGCGCCAGACATGGGTGCTGCGAAAGTGCTCGCGGCGGTCAAAGACGCGCACCCGGACTGGGCGCTCAGCGAGCAGCGTTTGCGCAAAGTTATGAAAGAGCACGGTCTGGGTTTGCCGCACCCGTCGTTGTCGACACCTCAAATATTCCCCAAGGCCGCTACGACGTCGCGCCCATCGCCCGGTGCTCCAGGTTTTTATCGACCACACGACGAAGCGCCGGCGCCAGCGTTACCGATTGACGCTCGTGCCGAGCAGTTGCGATACCAGAAGGAGTCCCCGCGATCTTACAAGCTATACGGGCGCGGCACGAAGTGGGATTACGCCGTTACGTGGAACGTGGATATGCAGCTTATGGTCACGGTACGTGCAGATGTTCTCTATGCTCCGCGAAAGGCTTTTCTCCGTATCTAACTTCGACTAACTGTATTGCATTTGTGCCCGTCTTAGATGATGCAGAACCGCATGCTGGAAGCTGGACTTCCGCGGGACGACCGGCAAAAGCAGCAGTGGGCCGAGGCGCCGCCGATGAGGACCATCTTCGAGCAGCTGTGGCCTGCAGCACAGCGCGCCGGATTGACGCGCGCGGACCTCGGTCGTCAGCTAGAAGCAGAGTGAGCTCGTCGCTTTCATTGTCCCGATGGAGTAAGTATCTCACACACCGTCGTACAGATGGGGCGCGAACCCGGAACCGCTCATCTTCTACCCGCGCACGAAGAGGGAGCTTACGGTATGGGAGGCGCAGCGCGCTGACGAGGCCGCCAAGTATAAAGTGACTTCCATGCGCATAAAGCGGGAGATGGCTCGCGCTGCGCGTGGCACAGAGCACGAGGGATCTGTCAAGACGGACGCGCGCGGCCAGCCATTGTGGGACGAGGAAGTCAACGGGCAGTACGTCGTCATTCTGTCGCGGCTTCACAAGGGCACAGACATCGAATGCGGAGACTTGCCGCAAACCGAGGGCTGGGACTTTGACATGCCGTGCTCGCACACCCTCTGACCATCGCAACTCGGCTCCGGCAGATGCTTGACAGCCCGTGACGGGCAGGTCGGCGAGTCTGGTTTCGCCGTACAGTACAGTATCATTGTGGCGTCTCAGGCTGTATGCGCAAACAAACAGATAAAAGCCTCCCGTTCTCCTTTCAGCGAGAGAAAACGTCGAGATCACGTCAGCTGAGTCGAGAATAGAGACACTGTGCGTATGTAGAGAGGTAGCCTCAAAGGAGACAGAGATCGGTCGTAAATAATTGCCAGTCGCGACTGAGATCCGCGCTCAGGGTCATGAGAAACGTGGTGGTCACGTTGGAGTCACAGATCATCCAACGGGCTTAAATTACAAGCCCTCGGCCATCTTGGACGTAGTACAAGTGCGCCAGGTGGACTTGCTGAGAGCGAGCACAACAGTGCGGCCGGGGTAATGCCAGTTCTCGATCACGATCCTCGGAATTGCGAGGCAAATGATCAAAGTTTTCTTAGACACCTCCGCGTCACACAGAGACGTCATCGTCCAGCGTACTATATAGCTCGACGTCCCGCCTGACATTCCCCCGCAAGCTCTCTCCCAGACCCCCATCATCGTTACCAGTATACACACCATGTCCGGCGCGAACCCAGGCAACATCGCAGGCGGTCACAAGGCCAACCTGAAGAACCCCAACACTTCGGAGGTGCGCCGCAGCTTTGCCGCGCCCTGGTCCGCACGCTGACGACTTTGCCGCAGGAGAGCAAGGATCACTCGCGCCAGGTTCTCGAGTCCATGGAGGACGGCACGTTCGAGAACTCGGTCGAGCCGCACAAGCCGCTCAGCAACGATGAGGCGCCGGTTAAGGAGACCAACCGCGTACTCGGCGGATATAAGGCCACGTTGAAGAGTGAGTCGTTTCGTCTGTATGCAGATGGAGAAGCGGTTCGTTACTGATCATTATCGCGCAGATGAGTCCGCAAGCCAGGAGAAGAAGGACCACGCGCGCGAGGTCCTTGCAGACCACGGTATCGACGCGTAGTGCAGAAGTGCAGACCCAGTCGTGTACTTGTATTCGCGAAGCAACAGTTCTTCTAACTATTTTCTGCCCGTCGTTAGTTACGCGCGCAACGGATATAAGAGCCGGGTCACGTACTCAGGCGATGCATGCGATCCAAGTGTATAAAGTTGCGCTCCAGAAAGCCACAAATCGTGACCAGCCAATGCATCAGCAATGTCCAAGGCGTCATAACCCGCGTCGTCCCATTCCTCTAGGCGGACCACTGTGTCGTCCAGCCAGATCCTCCCGTCAGGTGCGGTTATCGCCCAAGGCCTTGCCGCATCGCAAAAGAAGATGTGCGACTCCTCTTTCTCGAAGCGCGGACGGAGCAACAGACGCTTGAGCGACGGGATTGTCAGCAGTCCAACGAAACCGGACAGGAACTGCGGGATGGCATCGACAGTGGTTGGTGTGCCGTTAGGCGAGAACGCATCAATGACGAGCCAGCGAATCTGAGCGTCCCCGAGGCTGTGGTCCGACTCTCCAAAAGTGAAGAGGTCCGATCGCCAATGCTCGCAGATTATGTGTGCTCGTGGAATCGAGGTGAGCCAGTGCATGGGGGACACATCGATAGCTGTAGTGATGAACACAGAAGCGAGGTCTAGTGATGGATGTATTCGCCTAAGCTTTTGGAACTGCGTGAGGCTCCCCGTGAAGTCACGAAGATTGGCGGATGACGCAGAGAATGACGCGTTGGAAAGACGGTTGTCGTCGTAAGTAATGGTATTAGTGACAACGAGACGACGCGTGAGGGATAAAGGCGTATCCTGTAGCTGAGCAAGATTCTCAAAGGCAAGCGGGCGGACGCGATGGAGGATCAGGGTGTAGAAGTAGATCGTCTTGACCGTCCTGTCGAATCGTCTGTTAACGAGGCGCAGAGAGCCCACCCAACGCTTGTGGTCGACAATTTCGCTCCAGGCTGCATGCTCGGAAACGAGAAGGACGAGTTCAACAGGGAGTGCTGACAGCGTTGACATCGAAGCGACATGGATGAAGGCAAGATGCGGAATGTGCCGCACATACTGAATCCTGATATCAGGTTTTCTGATGACTCGGAATGTCATACATAGTACTATACAACGGGGAAACAGTTCCACTGGCCACGGAACCAAAGCTCTCCCCTGCCTCAGCGCGTTCGTAAACTCGCTCATCCGCTGCGTCAGTCTTGTAAATATTTAGCGTAGATCTGCTTGTAATATTCCTTATCCTAGAGTACGTGTCGACTGTATCAGTGCCTATGTCTAAGTGGATGGAAAATAGCTGAACTCACGCTGGACGTGTTGACGATGCTGTCGCGAGTCTCGATCGCCTGCGAATACTTCTCCCAGGCTTCCCCCGCGGCGGAGCGCTCGTAACCACGATACTTGGTATGGATGAAGTCGCGCACGACCCATGGTGCAATTGTCGCGTCTACCAGAGAGAACTTCGCGCCGAGGAAGTAAGGCCCTCCCGGTGCGATTTGCTCAACGTACGGCTTGAGGGCGTCGTAATACTGTAGCGGAAGTTGAGACAGCTAAAGTCACGCGAGAAGCGCTTGAATATGAGGAACGCACATTGCTCAGCGCTTTCGACTGCTCCGCCGGGTCCTGCGCAAGTACGAGCTGTCTGAAGGCCGGGACTACCGTCTTCGAGATGTAGTCGATCCAAATGCGAGCACGGGCCTGCAACAGGCGTCAGCGAGGTTTTTCACGACTCCACACATGAGAGGAATGTACCTTCTCGATCGGATCCTCCGGGAGGAGCTTCGTGGTGTCGGGGAAGAAGTCTTCGAAGAACTCGTTGATGACGAGACTCTCGTATAGCGCCTTGCCGTTGACTTCCGCTGAAGGTACGAGCCCCTTTGGGTTTACCGCTGTGACAACGAGCTTCGTTTGAGCCCGATTCGCTAAAGATGCTGAGACGTACCTAGGAAGTGCGGGTCCTTCTTGTAGGGGTTGACCTCCTTGTACTGGTACGGCACGCCCTTCTCCTCAAGCGCGATCCAGTTACGCTGCACGTACGGACAGAACTGAAGGAAAAATAGTATTAATCAGACCACGTGAATCATATGACAGGATGGATGTACGTACCCAGCCTGCGTAGAACACCAGCGGCTGAGGCTCAGCGTGCTTCGCGACCGTGTCGGCCGCCACTCCGGTCGCGCGGTCGTAAATTACTTCTGGGTAGGACATTGAGCTTCTGGAGCTGATGAGTGCGAGATGAGATGGCAGGGTACTTAAGTACCTGTCCGTAGGTGTCACCTCGCCTGAATGACTCCGTCGAGCGCAGCAGAGCGCAGCGCACGCCGCCCCTGCCAGTGAGAGCCTTGTGAATGCAGTCACGGAATTCCACGCCATCGGCACGACATCGAGTGTGAGCCCTACCGTGACTCGCTCCTCAAACCTGACTTCCATTTGCCAACGCGGCCGCCGTCCATCGTACACGAACTTGCAGTTTGGTAAGCGCTCGCGTATATTCCAGTCATTGTATCCACGCAATTGCTGACTGACAGAGGCTTGGCGAAGATCAATCCATGCACAATTCCGAGATGGAGTACCGCGTAGCAAGCGGAGTGTTTGAAGCAGAGCGGTAGGGACTCGTGGGACGCCGCAGATTGTGTGAGCACGGAGGTATCGCATTGAGCGAGTGCGGATCAACCATAGTTAAGAACGAAAATCGGAGGTTCGTCGATATTGTTGAGTGAATGTCGGGTGTGCAGTCGCCGGACCGGGCTCTCGAAATCGCGAACAGCGACAAGTGTTGGAAACATCGTGTTCCCAGAGCCGTGCGACCAACAGTCCACACGGGTGCGCGTTAGGATGAGATAACGCCTGAGAGCCAAAGGTGTGTCCTCCGTTGCACTAGTTCCGCAAGGCCATCGCTTGTCATGCCGCAGGACAGCACGTGGGAGTAGATTGACCGGATGAAGGGAGCAGACAAAACGCTTCTTGGCAACAATAGGTGCCTGCTCGACTATTAGAAAAACGAGCTCGATCGGCACCGCCGATAGTGTTGACAAAAAAGCGACATGGACAATGTCAAGATGCGGAATTTGCCGTACATGTGCCAGTGCTGCAGAGGTGCTGCCGCTTCATTACAATCTCAAAGTTTCTTGGTAAATGTCGCTACTACTATACAAAGGGAGACACGTTTCAGGGAAACCGGATCAGAAGCTTTTCCCTTGCCTGAGCGCCTTAGCAAACTCGCTCATCGCCTCGTTCTTGAGGTATCGAGCGTAAATCTGAGCGTAATACTGCTTCTCCTATATGAGAGTCTTTTGAGTCAGTGCATACGTCTATGTGGATGGGGAAAGGGAACTCACGCTGGCAGTATTGACGATGCTGTCGCGAGTCTCTATCGCCTGCGAATACTTTTCCCAAGCCTCCCCTGCGGCGGAGCGCGTGTAACCGCGATGCTCGGTGATAATATAGTCTCGCACGACCCAGGGTGCGATCGTCGCGTCCACAAGGGAGAACTTCGGGCCGAGGAAGTAAGGCCCGCCCGGTGCGATTTGCTCCGCGTACTTCTTCAGCGCGTCGTAATACTGCAGCGGATGTTGAGAGAGGATGGAATGCGAGGAAGAACTCTTCAATAACAGACGCACATCGTTCAGAAGCTTCGACTGCTCTGCTGGGTCTTGCGCCATTACGAGTCGCATGAAAGCTGGAACTATCGTCTTCGCAATGTAGTCGATCCAAATACGCGCACGGGCCTGCGACAGGTGTCAATGAGACTTCAACGTTATAACAGCTGCCAGTGAATAGCGAGAGGAACTTGCCTTCTCAACCGGATCCTCGGGGAGGAGCTTGGGCGCGTCCGGGAAGAAGTCCTCGAAGAACTCGTTGAGGACGAGACTCTCGTACAGTGCCTTTCCGTGCACTTCCGCAGAAGGAACGAGTCCCTTTGGGTTGATTGCTGTGATAATCAGCACCGTTTGAACGGTCTAAGTGAAGATGTTGAGACGTACCTAGGAAGTGCGGCTCCTTCTTGTACGGGTTGACCTCTTTGTACTGGTACGGCACGCCCTTCTCCTCGAGCGCGATCCAGCTGCGCTGCACGAACGGACAGAACTAAAGTGCATATGAGTGCCAAATCTTCGAGCCCTGTGGATGCGTTCACATGACGGATGCACATACCCAACCTGCGTAAAACACCAGTGGCTGAGCCTCAGCGTGCTTTGCGACTGTGTCGGCCGCCACGCCGGTCGCGCGGTCGTGAATTACTGCGTCTGGGTGCGACATGGAGCTGGTCGTGGTCGTGGTCGTGGTGGTAAGTGCGAGAAGAGATGGGTAAGCCTCGCATGCAATGACGCGATCGAGCGCTGCAGCTCGCCCGGCACGCCGACGCCGGTACCACCGCCGGATCCCCGGATTTATATCCCTGTCGACCGACCGTTTCGCACTGCCTGACATCTATATGTTCAGCATTCAAAGTTCAAGTTCAACGTCGCAAGCGCACAATGAATCTCGACTTTACGTTGATTTGCATTAATATTGACTTCTCTCCTTCTACCACACCCGCACTTGCCCCGCACGAAGGAACACCTGACACCATATATGCGACATGGCATTGGCAGAAACCCTGAGTGTCACCGCCCGACAACTCAGGCACGAAGGTGTCAGCCTGCCTGTCGTATAAATGCGGAGGCCGATCGCTGCGCCTCGTTCAACTCCTACCCCCATATCAGCCCAATGCGCTTCTCCGTCGCACCCGTTCTCGTCGTTCTCGTCTCTGTCCTCGCGTCCGTCTCGGCGCAGTGCCATATCGAGTGTCCTGGAGGGAGGGTCAATGTAACGACGTGCACGTGCCTTGGACCGATCACAGGCTGAAGGGGCGAGATGCTGTCAGAGGGGTGAGGAGGCTGGGAGGAGAGGAACATTAATATTGACGCACTGAAGAAAGACCACGTGCGATAACTTGATTGTATGGAGATGCTGGAAAAATCTTGTTCACAGCTACTCAGTTACAGTAAATGACAAGTTCATCGCGCACGAGCACCTCCAACGCATTGAGACCATGCTTGCACGCATTGCACAAGTAGGGTTTCCAACGTCGCTTTTCATCATTCCGCACCCACAGATAGTGTACATGTCTAACAACATTGCCCACGTATTAGAGATGCCGCAGGGGGATACTTCGCCGCCACAAGACTCGCTGCAGTTCGGTTCGAAGCTCCTTTCCCATGCGTTGACACTTTAGAGG
This sequence comes from Exidia glandulosa HHB12029, assembly GCA_001632375.1. Classification (NCBI taxonomy): domain Eukaryota; kingdom Fungi; phylum Basidiomycota; class Agaricomycetes; order Auriculariales; family Exidiaceae; genus Exidia; species Exidia glandulosa. The sequence goes on along the minus strand of KV426113.1, from coordinate 1,291 downwards.
CACTGTGTAGACGTGTCAGCAGCTGTAGAGATCGAAGCGAGGACTACGAACCTGAGAGTAGTACGGAGGAGAGACGGCCTTGCAGGTCGAGCCCGCAGCGCAGACAGTCGGGCCGCTGCATCGCATCGTCAGCTTGGGAAGTGATGTAACCGCATTGTCACTCACTTGAAGCCGGTACCACCGCACTGTCCGAACTTGGTCTGGGTAGCCTGGGGCGCGGAAGAGGTGGTGGTGCCGCTCGGCGGGGCGGTGGTGCCAGTAGGGCCCGACGGGGGCGCGGGGCTGCTGGCAGCGCCGGTGTAGGTCGAGCCGATGGTACCGAAGCGGATGTTGGAGTACGTGACCTGGATGCTCGCGGCGTTGGCCTCGAGCTGCGCCGGCTGGCCGGAGGTCGTCGCGCAGGTGCCGCGGGCGATACCAGGCTTGCTCGCGTCGACGTCGGTGGGGTAGTCAGAGTCGAGCCAGAGCATGTTGACGGCGTGGTCGTCCCAGACGGAGAGGACGAGGACCATGCCCTTCGCCATCGCGGAGCCCATCTGCTTGAGACCGCCGTGGTTGGAGAAGCTCGCGCTGTCGTTGAACGCGGTCTTCTGAGCGGTGCAGAAGTCCTCGGTGATCGAGTCGAACGTGGCCATGCCGGCGATGGCAGTCTTGGAGTTCTGGATGACCTTGCCGTTCTGGACGTACAGGCGACGGATCTCGGTGAGCGTGCCGGTGGTCGAGTTGCCGGTGGTGAGGAACTGGGTGACGACGGTGACCTTCTGCTTGGTGTCGACGGTCATGCCGGGTCCGAGGAACGTCTTGTCGCCCATGCGGAAAGAGTTGAAGTCGCAGCCGTCCTTGTCGCAGATACCGGTAGCGCGGCTGTCACCGTCACCGCAGTCGGCGGGGCCAGTGCACTTCTGGAGGCCAGTGCCCGTGCAGGGGTGAGGGGTGACCTGGAAAGGATGTCAGCGTTACTTCGCGGCGCTGGCGGAAGGGACGTACAGCAGCGCTGATGCTGTTCGCCTCCCAGATGTCCATCTCCGCGCAGCACGCGCCGGCGGTACCAGAGCCGGCGTTCGTGTCGTTGGGCGACGCAGTCCAGCCAGCAACGTTGGCCTGCAGAAGCGTTACTGGTGCATCCTTCCCCTGCGGTCGTATATCAGCTTACCTGGCCGTTGATGAACTTGATGTCGTGCGGGCACTGCGAGTCGCAGTAGCCGGTTCCGTACTTCGCGCCGGCCTTGTTGGTCGGGAACTTGGACATGCCGCCGTCAGCGTCCATGGCCGAGAAGTAGACCGCGCCGTT
>KV426112.1:0-94425 GCA_001632375.1 Exidia glandulosa HHB12029 | reverse complement strand
GGCTCTCAGATCTGAAGCTGAGGTATCAGAATAGCTCGGACCGCATCCGCGGCTGTTCCGACCTATCGACCCTATAGGGCCCTATCGGGTCCGATACCGTTATAACGGCCTATCAGGCCATATAGGCTGTTGGAAGCCGTAGGCACAAATAGTAATAGCTATACCTCGCAGCTGTTACTGCGAGGCGCCGCTTCTCTTCGGATTTCATTGTACCACTTGCTTTACTGTAACCGGGAACTTACGTATTTGCTTACTTACTTACTTACTTTATTACTAGTGAGCGTACTTTCGACATGAGGGAGGCTCGAACCAACGACCACCAAGTGCAGTGCCACATGCGCCGCACGCGTAGCCACTGCGTTACGAGGGAATTGGAGGTGCAGCTCCACTTGTTAGTTATATGCCGTTTTGGCTCCGCCGCTTCTGGCAGCCGTGAGGATCTCGTTCCGTGATAGTTATTCTGCTAATGCATGTACATAACATATACCATACTCTATTAGATGCTCACACCTCGTCTGTGAACGCCGTCGATCACGCGTTGTCGTGCCCGATAGGGCCTCCGCGGTGGCCTGATGGGCGCCGACAGCTCCGACAGGCGCCTATCGACCGTGGCTGGGCGCCTTATCTATGGAAAGACAGACTGATCAGCTTCGGGGATCAGCCTCGGTGATGCCGCAGAACGCTTCGACCGAGCAATCCCGCCGAGCGCTACTTACATACGTTTGCCTGTCAGCGGACATTTGCTAAGCTGACTAAGGCATGTATTCCGAGTGACTAGGCTGAGATGAGCGGACCGAGGCAAGATGTGAGAGAAGCGGAATAGGTAGCTTGGTGCAAACACGTACATACTTCCGTGCTCGATGCGAGATGTTCGTGCGGGACCCGTAGAGAGACGGGAGAGCGATATCGGGGATGGACAGCGCCGCCAAACGCCAATAACGACTTCTTGAGGTCCGTGTGACATGTTCATATGTCAGCCGCTGCGCGCAGATGTCTGCTTCAGCGTGCGGGAGGTTGTGCATGTCTGGGAGCCACAGACGCAAGACACCGCGACGATCATGACGAAGACGTCCGGTGCGTTGATTACATGTGCGCGCAGACGCAGTCCAGGATAGATACATCACGCCCAGCCTGCATTGACGCGCACTGACGTTGTTCGCAGCTGTCCAGAGCTCAGGTCGCCAGGCGGGAGAATATCTGCGCGAGTCGACAAGAACGTCAACATCCCGAGGTTTGGAACGTCTCAGACAATATGTACGCGTTGATTCATTGTTCTCGAAACATCTGCAGGTGCATCCGTGAGCGGATGCACTGTGCCTTGTTCATGGGAGAAGGGTCGCGAGTCGAGTCGCATACTCGCGATCCCGACAGTGCCGGAGTTCTGGGCGTCGTCTCGCGTTCGGAGACCCTTCATTCGTACGTTGCATTGCGTAGGACAGTTGCATTGCGTAGGACACGTTTCTGACGTCTCTCGCAGGCTCCACGCATCACGGATACTCGCGACCGTCCCGAGCTGCAAGCCGCAGTCCAGAACGTGAGTCGACGCCGCGTCGACTCACGCGGCGAAAACGCATTCTGAGCACGTACTAATTGTATATACGATTGTGGAAGCTGTCATCTGCGCCTATATGACGAGTTGAAGCGACGAGGGAGAACGGAAGGGGTGTACGAGGCTAGGGGTGGCGCCAGCACGATCTCGACGGAATCGGCATGAACGTGTGAATAAATGAGTACCATACATGCACGGTACGTTTCAAGGTAGGCCTCATTCGCGTCTGGCGCGGTTCTGAACGTTCCGCGCCCTGGAAAGCTCGTTCGGCTCGGAAACGCGCATGGCATTGCTTTCACAGTCGCCGTAACGTCCGTAAGTCGCCCTCATTCGCGTTTGGCACAGTTGGCGGGTGTACGCGAGATGCGTGCCGAAGTCGGTTCAGACCGCGAGACCGGGTCATGTTGGAACGGACTCCGGCAGTATCTGCGCGTGGTAAATGTGCTCTACGACGCAGTTTGTGTCGGGGAATCCCATGAAGTCCACGAAAGAGGCGGATCTGGTGTGCGCGCGTGACAGATTCGGACTTTGTCAAACGGCGATTTCTACGAATCTCCATAACCTCGCGAATAGACCACGGCGCACAACCGCTGCGACAAAGATAGTGAAGTAAATGCCCGTGAGTCCATTAGACGTCAAATCCCGCGGAACGGAGAGGCCGGGCAAGAAGAGGAGCTCGCGCGGTGAAGGACGCGCGAATTCCGTGCGACTGGAGGAACGTCCGTGGACGGAAGGTGAGCGTTCCGAGATTGAATCTGACGCTCAATGGCATGGTGCGGTCGAAATGGGCGCTCTGGGAGCGCGGAAGGGTCGAGTTGTGGGTGTGCGTGTTACGCCCGTCGGCATCCCGGCGGAATCCCGACGGTCTCCACCGTATCCGACTCACTACCGTTCGCGAATACGATGCAGCAGAGGCCATCAGCGTCTTCGCATACACACTCAAGATCAACTTTCCATTGCATCCAAGTCGCACTTGATACAACATGGCCAGGAGGTCACACACCTCTTCTGGGCTTAGCATGACGGCTGATTGCGGCTCGGGGCCCGAGGAGTCACCCGAGGTTCGGAATATGGATTTCCCTCACTAGAGTACATAAGGATTTGCCCCTGCTTAGCATGTACTCTAGTTTTGAGATTCTACACCCCGTTGTCCATTCTTCTACCACTCTCGGATCTCGGGGGTTCTTCCAGCGCGTGCGCCGCCCCTGGCGCACGTCTCTACGCACAAGTCGCCTTGGACCCGTCCACCGCAGCACCCGCACCCTCTGGAGTACCTGGCGAGCGCTCCAGTATAGGGTGCGGCCGCCGAGCGGGTTCCCACCCAGATCCCGCTCGTCGCTTTGACGAGCTCCCGCAGTATCGACCCTGACCCCGTGCGGTCAGCCCGTTGATAGGGATGTATCTCGAGCCTTGCGATGGGGTATGCGTGCCACGGGTGGCCGTCCCCGTGGTCATAGGTGCTCCGGCACCGGCTGGCCGCAACAGTGCGGGCAGACCCTTAGGAAGACGCGCTCGCGCTACGATGTACGCGGAAGATCGGCCGACGCCAGAAGGTCGTAAAGGGGTATGTGACCTCGGAGAGTTCGGCGGTGAGGTCGAAATGAATACCCGAGACGTGGTTCGGGGTGTAAGTGAGTCGGCGAGCCGACTGGTGCACACCGTCGCGAGCGCCGGAATCTCGACGACGCTACCAATTCAAGCCGCACAAGAGACGTTATAGCCTTTTAATGTCGTCGCCGTCACTGCTAGGGGTGGCGACGATGTGACCCGGCCGGAAGGCGGTTGTATTTTGAGGTGAGCTTGGATGCCAAGGGCGTATGGGCCAAAGTCTGGACGGCTCAAACAGTCTGAGGGGACCGAGAGATGTGAATGAATGTGGTGGCGGAGTTGGCGTCACAATTGAGAATGACGATGACAAGAGGAAGCTCCCCGGATGCCAAGTCGCGCACGACCGGCGAAATATCGACGGCGCAAACGGTCAGAAGGGCGCAGAAGGTGGCAATAGACCTGAAGTCGCCATATCCGTCATGATATAGAGCGACGAGGATGAGTCTGATGCTGGACATCAGGACATGTGTGCGCGGAAAGGCGCATCTGCGCCGTCTTGTCTGCCGGAGCTCGCAACGCAAAGACAGCGCACTACAGGGTATCAGAGGTCGCCTAGTGCGACGGTTGACACGAAGTCGGTCGACAGAGCGTAAACGAGCGCGCACGCTGGGGGAATATCGACCGGGCAAGGAGACGAATAGCGCGCGCGGCGCGACAGAGTAGGACAGACTTCGTACGAGGTAGATTGGATAGAACTGGTGCTGCGACAGGGCAGTCAAGAGTGCTGGATAAGAGTAAGAGGTCAGTAAGTCGCTCATGGAGTCACGGAGGTCGAAGAGAGGCGTGCAAGTGCAAGAAGTGCATTGTCCGACTCCGACACACGCACCTCCCTTCCAACGATGCTCTTTCGCTGTCGCCGTCTGCTATCGTGTCCGATCGCATGAAATCCCCGCGCCGCGCTCACCTCGCGCAGCGCCATTTGCACCAAGCTACCTATTCCGCTTCTCTCACATCTTGCCTCGGTCCGCTCATCTCAGCCTAGTCACTCGGAATACATGCCTTAGTCAGCTTAGCCTGACAGGCAAACGTATGTAGCGCTCGGCGGGATTGCTCGGTCGAAGCGTACTGCGGCATCACCGAGGCTGATCCCCGAAGCTGATCAGTCTGTCTTTCCATACTTATCGGCCCCGATACGGTCTGAGCCTCGCCTATCGGGCCCTATACACCAATATAACTCGCCGCTGGGCCCCGATATCCTACGATAACTCAATCGGGCGGTCTCAGACCCGATAACTCATTTGGGATTTCTGGGACAAAACAGTGTGCGTTCTAACGGTGAGCTGGAGGGAAGTAATGAATAATGACAGAATGTGGCTCCTCCGAACAGTGTCGGCTGTTTTGACCTCCCGAGCAGCATCGGGATAACATTGGCCTCTTCAGACGATATTTCAGAAACCAAAAACCTACGGCGCTCCGGAGCGCAGAAGGAGGTCAGAACCACGACTTCTACCGCACAAGAGAAGAGAACCAGATCTCCAGTAGCGCCATTCGTACAGTTCGTGAGCGTTGCCGTAGGGTAGCCCACCAATAGGGACGAACGGCCACCTTCAAGCGGTAACTAGACGTTGGCTTAATTGGCAGACCAACAGCGGAGGTACAAGGCGTCAAAGCGCCAGGGGCGAGCAGAGGACAAGCATCCGTCAAGCGCTCCGTATGCGATAGCGATACGGACTTGCTCGTATATGGCGCGGGGAATGTAACACCCTCGCCTCGAGAGTACTAGGAGCCCAGCTCCGCCTCGATACTATCTAGCAATGGTGCTGCGACTTTCGGGCGTCTCGCACAGTAAGTGTCGACCGACTTGCCAAGGTGGCTCAACAGAACATAACACAGAACGCCGCAATTAGGAGCTCACGACGTCAAGCAGAATAGACGCACTCGAAATTATGTGTATGAGATAAGCTTCATGAGGTGGGACCCTCAAGATAACTGCCCCCGGAAGTCATAAAAGGCCTTGCCAGACTCTATCCAGTACATACCATCCAGCAACGCCCCTCAAATGTCCTCTCCCGAGTCTGAGACCAGTTCCACCGAGCGTCTCGTGTTCACGCTCCCGGACAACCTACGGGATTGGCCATGGCAGCGTCGCATCAACCCTTTCTACGAGGAGGCGAAGATAGCCTCGACGGGGTGGATCAGAGGCTTCAAAGCATTCAGTCCTAGAGCGCAGAAGGCTTTCGAGCGCTGCGACTTCGGTAAGCCGATCTCGTCTGGAACAGGGGCCCGGGTCCGCTGAACTTCTGTCAGACCGACTCGCGTCGCTCGCGTATCCTGATACTTCATACAGTGAGCTTGGATCACAAAGCGGCAGACCTGTCCGGTGCTGACGACGCGCAGACGAGCTCCGTGTATCGTGCGACCTCATGCAGCTCTTCTTCGTCTTCGATGAGCATTCCGACGTCGCAAGCGCAGACGACACATGCATCATGGCCGATGCGATCATGGATGGACTCCGAAATCCATGGACAGAAGGGCCCAAAGCTCATCTTCTCGGGGAGATCACGAGACAGTACGTAGCATCAAGTTCTCGCGTGGGTCTCGGAATACTGAGGGATGAGTGATAGGTTCTGGTCGCGCGTCGTCCAAGTCGCGAGCCCCGGCGTTCAGAAACGGTTCATCGACCAGTTCGAGCGCTACGTGTACTCTGTCGTCGACCAGGCGCGCGACAGAGACGAAGCACGCACCCGCGATATTGACGAGTACTTCGACGTGCGCCGACTAACGATCGGCGCGTATCCCTCGTTTGTGCTGCTACAAATGGGCATGGGCGTCTCGGATGAGGCAGTGTTTGAGCATCCGACCGTCGTGTGCCTGGAGACGCTCGCGACCGACATGATCATCCTCGGGAACGTGCGTTCCACATCTCCCGCGTAGTACGCAAAGAGGCTGACACACGCGTGCGACAGAACCTCAGCTCGTACAATGTCGAACAAGCCCGCGGCGACACACACAACGTACTTGTCGTAGTGAGGAACAAGTTCGACTGGCCTCTCGACCGCGCGCTTCAGTGGCTCGCCGAACGACACGACGCGCTTGCAAAGGAATTTCTTGAATTGAAAGACGCTGCCCCACCCGAAGTCGCAAAGTATACCGAGGGACTTGGTAACTGGGTACGAGCGAGCGACGTATGGGGCTTCGAGAGCCAGAGATACTTCGGTCCAACAGGGTCCGACGTCATGCGAGAGCGCAAGGTCGTCCTGCTGCCGAAGGAGAGGCGCCATCCAGCCTGAGAAGTGTGACACAGAAGATAGACCAGATAGAGGCTTGACCTGCACCGATAAGAAGACGCAGTTTCGCAACGAGAACATGGTCAAGTATACAAGTTTGGATGCTCCGCTGTAGATACGACCCGGGATGAGATTCATCTGCGCGCCGTGACACGCGGACTGGACTTCGAACGGATCGAACCGCATAGACGTCCATGGCGAATGACATTAGCTGTGCAGCCTTTGAGCGCACTCCAACCGACGACAGTTGCGACCTATACACAGCTATGGTCTCGAGCATAAAGACAAGCAGTGGCGAGTCGAGCATTAGCGACTAGTCTCAACCGCCTGGATATGCGCCGTGTCATCGTTGCAGCGTTCTTGGCCCTAAGCACAGCTATCGTAGTAGCACAGCGAGGCGCGCCGTGCACGACTGGAGCGGACTGTCATTGCACAGGCAACCTGAGACAGTGCCACCTACCACTGTGCATTGCCGGTGCTTGCCACATTGACTGCGTGTCTCCAGTGGCAACATGTAACGTACGTGAACACGAGACAGGCAGTACAGACTAGCTGACCCGGCGGACAGATGTGACAGGTGGAAGGAAGGATGTCGCGAGTCAACCCGAGCTGGAAGTAGTGTGTGGGGTAGAGTAGGATGGGCGTAGCGCGCAGGAACCATACGACGTACATAGCAGGTGCGCCGTGGATACACTCGGAGTATAATGCAACACCTGTCGAGGTGATGCGTGCGCCCAGTAAATCGTTATCATAAAGAGCAGCGACCGCGCCAGTGCCGTGGACTGTATTCAGGTCATACGACACAGGATGAGAGTCCCTGGCGCCTATGACACAGTATATGACCAGCGCCACGTGCACAGATCGGGACGGTTCTGTCCACGCAGAAAACGGGTCAGAGCAGGTGCGCAAGAGCAGATAGGATAGCGCCTGTTACGAGCCGTATGGGAGACAACAGGCCGCAGTTTATGCCAAGCGCAGTATAAATGACGATTTAGAGCAACAGCAGGACAAGTCGGAAGCCAAGGACCGTCGGCGGCGAAGCCCGAGACGACTTCACAGTCCGCATCGAACAAGAATTAGAACTTGAATACGTTACACCCGCATTATGGCCTCGTCACCGTCCATGTAAGCCTGTAGTCATGCTCAGGCACCATTGATATCATCTTGTCGTCGTGAGTGCGGGCTGTCTGTTGGCGCCGCTGACAGGCCGCGGCGGCGTCGCTCAAAGTCCTCACTCACATGTCTGTCCACAGCTTGGCGACAGGATATAAAGCCACTAAGGGACATACAGCGAACGATAGTCTCACGCAACCAGACGTCGACAATGCGTATCTCATTCAAATCCGTTCTCGTCCTCCTCCCGTTCTTCGCCCTGCTTGTCGATGCAAAGGCATGCACGACCGCAGCCGACTGCGGCTGTCCTGCAGGACAGATCAATCCATGTGGCGGCGCAACTTGCTTCAATGGAGTATGTCAAGACCTCTTTTGCGGGCGCCCGGGCACACACTGCCCTGTAAGTTGTGCAGTCTCAGCTCTAAGGCTGCGCTGACGAGATGTCAAAGTGATGGAGTCGGGATAGTGCAGGGTCGAAGAAGTCTCTGTACCATCGTTTGGCCCTGAATAACATGGGAGGAGATTCAAGTTCGCCACATGCAGTGCTACGCTTTAACATAGGAATTCAGAGACACTCGACTGTATGTCTGCGGAGGAAGAGATTCTGATGCAGCGCGTACGGTGGAAAAGCGTTAGGGTGTGAGAATAAAAACCTCGCACCATCTGGTAATCGCCAAGCTCTCGCGCTCGTAACGCCAACAGCCAGGGGGAAGACCGCATCGCGGTCCGAGAAAGTATAAGTCATGCGCCGGACAAGCTGTCTGTTCGTGCCGGCGTCCTGTCCGTGAGGGTCCAGGACTCCAGGATGAACTGATGAGCGCAGAACAGTGCAATCAGCACGTCACTGCGGGGCTGGTCCCTCTCTAAACATAGAGGCGAGGCCTGCTGGATAAGAGGCACAGAGAGTTCCCGTCCTCGCTAGCACACACCGCGATGCGCCTCTACAGTACCTTCCTTGCCCTCCTCGTCGCCTCCGTCCCGGTGCTAGCACAGACGTGCACGACAGTGGACGACTGTAACCAGTGCACATGCAATGGGACGCCTCAGTGCAACTTCTTGACCGGAAGGTGCGACTATACGCACTGCAACATCAAGGGGATGCCGTGCACAGTGAGTGATAGCATTCCGTCGTACGCATGTTTGTGACGGGATGCGATGTAGATCATCAACTGACGACGTCGGTCGGGCATTGTGTGGAGGATGAATGGGACGTTGGGACGTGGTTCCTGCTGCCCATGCTGCATGTATCATGTTAGAGTAGAAAAAAAGTGTAGAACATGAAAAATTAGCGGGACGACGTTGGCAGACTGCAGCTACATCTAAAAGAGCACACATGGTAGCGCCCCCACAAGGTTAATATCGGCGGACGAGTGTAGCTGGCGCGTTCTTGGGAAGAGGGGGGAAGAGGGCCAGCAGTGCGAGTTACTGCTGAATATCTCGTGAGCACGGTATGGCAATTCTGGGCCACTTCAATCTGGATCTCCTTTGTGGCGCGGTAAAAAAGCTCTCGCGGACAGGGTGGCTTTCAACAATTTCGCAAAGACTTACAGACTCTCAACCTCCGCGTGCGCAGTCGAGCGGCCAGGGACCAGCCTGTGTATCTGCCGTATAAATATCCACTCTCCTCGGCTACTCTACTTAACCAACCACAAGGCGAATTGATAATGCGCCTCACATTCGCGATCGTCCTCAACCTCGTCGCTACCGCGACACTCGTGGCAGGCTGTACGACGGACGCAGACTGCCTCTGCACCTTTCCCAACCAGTTCGTCGTATGCGGTCCTCGCGTGTGCTCGGGAGGCGCATGCACGGGCCGTTGCGCAGGACACGCTACAGCCTGCACGTGAAAGACTGAAGGTGGAGTAGGGGTTTTGAGGTGAGCTGCCAGTGACGCGACGGTGCGTTCGGGGAAGCTAATGAATGGGCAAGTGTACTACCAACTCGTGATTGGATGGAGAAGCGATGGTTAAGAGACAAGCTGAAAGGTCGCACCAGTGTACCCGCCACCCGTCTCAGAATAGTGCAGGAAGTCTCGAATGTCTGAATGATCCTGGGAATCCCAGTTCCGATGCACGCGAGTGTCCCCATAGGCTCGAGTGTCAAGTATCCCTCTCGTGAAACGGTCATCCTGACCACCCAATGCCGGACAGACTCGGGCGCCCGTCAGAATCAGGAACGGCAGGCTGTCAGTCGAGCGCACGGCCGTTCAAAACCCACAAGAACAGCGACCAGAGTAAGAGTCTACGCGTCGAGCACTGCCTGTCTGACAGGTGTGAGGATTGATGGACAACGCAGTCGCCTTCAAGTCGAACATGACCGGTCCAGGAGCTGATGGGACACCACCGGGTCGTATAAAGCTGAGACGTGGGACATGGGACAGCGCTTCCACATACCGCGCGATGCGCCTACAGACCCTTCTCATCGTCGCCTTTACCTTCGCGCTCCCTGCGCTCGCTCAGCAGTGTACGACGAGAGCAGACTGCCACTGCCCCGCCGGCACCACCTCTCGGTGCGGTGGCGCCTTCTGCTTCGACGGCGAATGTAGCACCGTGGACTGCGTGAGGACCGGCCAGCAGTGTCCCGTAAGTCCAACTTCAAGCCCTTCATGGATGTCCGATAGTCTGATGCAGTAGTACCTCCAGTAAACCAATAGACAGTTCGGGGAAAGAAGGAGCCGACCGTAGGAGCAGTAGGCGACGGTCCTGAACGTGAACGTGGTCGTGATACACAACACGTACTTTACATGCGCAACATATATTGTTCAATGCTCCGGCACGTGCACACTGAGCTTCGGCGCCGCCATCCGCTCCAGATACTCCTACAACCGACACATCAGAATCATAAACCAAAGCAACCTCAGATACACTGAAAAAAAGGTAAAGAACGCACCCGAACCCAACGTTCCCGCTCCTCCGGCACATGCTCAAACACAATATACCGCTTATCGCCCTACACGAGGTGTCAGTAACCAGTAACCAGGCCCGAGTCAATGCGCACCTTCAAAACCTTCTCGACCTCCTCAATCCCCACACCCCTCGCAAGCGCCTTCAAATCCGCCGTCCCGCCACCTTCCTCCCCCTCACCAACCACATCATCCTCATCCTTATCCACATCCTTCGCAGCGCCTTCACCGCCCAATTTTCGTGCGCGACCCCAAAACTCCACAAACGAATTTTCGCGAAGCATAGTCTCGAAATCTGCACGTGCGGCTGTGAGACGCTGACGTGACCAGCGCGTAAATTCGTCGTGGACGTCCGAGGGTGTGAACCTACATGTGTCGTCAGTACTCAGTCCCATTGCCACGACGAAGGAAAGGGAGGGCGGGAAGGAAGGACGCGCACCGTAGCCTCTCAGCAGGGACACTCCTCTCGACCCGTCCCTCCGGAAACGGATCGTCCAACCGCGGCGCATGCGCTCCGAACAGCTCATGTAACGTCTTCAAGTGTCTCTCGCGTATCCGTCCCACATGCGCGTCGAATAGCGCTTTCTGCTGGTGCGGGTTCAGTACTGCGGCGGACTGGCCGAAGCGCGGGTCGGTTTGGAGTTGTGGTAGGGCGGCGTCGAAGGTCTGAGGGCAAGGGAAGGAGGGTGTGAGTATGTGTGACAGGGGGAGGTGAGACGTACCGTTACGTCGCGCACTGCGTCTGTGAGGAGGGATCTACAGGTACGGAGGGAGGGGAAAGCGGCGGTGAGCGCGCATGGTTCTCACAGCGAGGGATATGTAGAGAGCAGAGCGCGCACCCGAACGCCGCCTCGGCCTCCTCGACTCCAACAACTTTCCTCGCGCGTCCAAGATCAGCTTCGACTTTCTCCTGCTGCACTCTAACCTACTCCATCATCAGCACCCACACCCACCCACCCACACAAACACACCTTAGCAGCCCTCTCCCTCTCCGCCCTCTCCTGCTTCGCCTTCCTCCTCGTCTCCTCATCCGGCGCCTTATCCTCTCCCGCGCGCTCGCGCATCACAGTCTTGACGAAAGTATTATACAGCTCCTCCCTCAGGGACGAGGAGCCCACAGCGTCGTACCGCGGATCGTCCGCCAATCCCGGTGTGCGTTTCGCTTCCTTCCACTCGAGCTCGCCATTGACGTCGAACTGCCGAAGGAGGTCGAAAAAGTCCTTCTCGGCGCGTTCCTTGTCCCGTCGTTTTCGTTCGCCTGCGCGTGAGGAAATGGTCATGAGCGCCAGAACAAGCACTGGTCAAACATTCGGAACGCACCTAACACTTTCAGCCATGCGCGAAACTTATTCTCCCTCTCCCGCTCGCTGCGTCCGAAATCGAGGAACGCGCGCTCCTTCTTGACCGTACGACGCCACTCGGTATACGATGTGCGTGTGGAGGTACACGTCCGTTCCAAGAGCGCGGTGAACGATTCTTCGGGCGTGAGTTTCGGGGAGGGTCCTATCGCGAGCGTCAGCGAGCAAGAACACGGGCGACAGCGAGTAAGAACACGGGCGTCGGCGAGTAAGAACACGGGCGTCGACGATCAGGGGAGAGGGAGGTAAGGGAGGATGAACGGACCATTCTTCGCCTTTTCCTCCTTCTGTTTGCGTATTTGCTCTTTACAATACTCGTCAAAGACTTCTTTGCGCGCGTTTTGGGAGGGGAGGAGCGCGTAGCGCGGGTCGTGAATGAATTGTGGGAGGGAGGTGTCCCATGGTAAGAGCGGGTTGATTTGTTTTTCTTGGAGGAGCGTCTACGAGATGGTCAGCTCCAAGCAACGATGGATGGGAACGACGTGGAAAGGAAGGGTCAGGGTGGATGTGTACGCACCATGAAGAGCGCCTTCGCCTCCTCGATACTGAGGTTGACCTTGTCAGTGGTCTTGTCGACGCCCAGAGCCTGCGCCGCCGCCTCTTCCGGCTTCAACTTCTTCGGCCGCGGCAACGGCTTCTTCTCGTCGTCGCTCTCGTCCTCGACGCGCGCCTTCTTGTTCTGCTTGTGCTTCTGCTCGTCCTGCTCCTGTTCCTCGCTGAGCTTCCGCTTGAGCTCCTGAGCTTCGGCCTTGACGCGCTCGATCTCGCCGCGCTCCTCCCAGCCTTCCGCGTCCAGACGGTCGACGAGCTCCTTGATCTCGTCGGGCACGCTCCAGACTGACGCTTTGCGACCTGTATGAGTCCAGAAGACGTTCCCTTGCACTGTCTCGACGCGCAGCCATTCCGTCCCCGGCACAGGTCGCTTGGACTTGGGTTTATCCTTCACAGGCTTGCACATCGCGTCAGTTGGGGCACAAGGGGTCACGAGTTCGACGTACCTTGGGCGGCGCGGCGGAGGAAGCGCCTGGGAGGACGGGGCGTGTGTAGGTGGACGTGTTGGAGACGCGGTGGAAGTAGTAAGGCGTCCCGTCCGGTCCTGCAGCCAGAATTAAGCGCCAGCGAGCAGAGTAGGCCGGAATGTGGCGTGCCTGTGTGCTCCGACCAGCCTGGAGGTAACGGCGGTAGCGTGCTCATGGTGGAACGGGAAAGAACGACGACGAGCGGAGTATCCGCGTCCCGACTCTTGCCTCTTGACTTTCTGACTTGGCTTTCTTTGCTCCTCACTTTGACTCTTCTCACGCTATCTCATTCAACACAGACTGTGCCGACTTCTAGCGACGTTCGGCGCTGACAGACGCACTCTCTACGAAATGTTACAAGGACATTCACAGCACAGTCTGAACGGCTTCCGTCTGCATGGGCGTTTCGTCTCCAAGTTACTACGAAGTGTAATCAACAGCATCCCACGACGTTTATTGCCACTCACGTTGCATGGACTACCGGGCTTCACGCATCCAGTCGCATTCCGCGCCGCCGCAATGACCAGGAACAGTCCCGCGCGGACAGACGCAGGTGGCTGGATCGCACGCAGCCTGCGCACTGGCTACGAGGAATGCGAGGAGGTCCGCTGCAAAGACGAGGCGCATCGTTGTAGCTGCTGCTGGTGATCTCGGTCTTGCTCGAGCGTGGCTTTATAGACCAAAAGCCAGGGGCGCAAGGGACGACTCATTTGAAAAGGTACTGCCAGCGCGTCGGCGTCCTTCTTTCTCTCCATGCCTCCGTTCAGGAATTTCTGCACTGACGGGCGCGATTATCTGTCCCTGAACCTTGACGTTCAATCTCGAAACGTCGGCGCTCCGAGTCGGAATCGTTCCCGAAGGGCTGCGACAGTTTTCACCGAACCACGTGCGTTATGAGGACAACCTCGCGCAGACGGCACATCTGGTCTAGTGCACAGTTCGAACCAGCCTTTCGTCGCAGAAACCCTCCGAGTCCGTGATGCAAGATCATTTTCTCATACAGTAGACAGAACACGCGCAACACCTCATACAGTATACAAGATTTCCTACAGGTCAGGCCAAGATCACTATCTCCTGCGAGCGCTACGGATCGAACTACAACTTTCTTCAGCCAACGTGTCCCCCAGGGCGCGAGGGGTAGTACGTACCGGACAGATCTGTGGCTGCCCAAATGGGACGCAAGCTAGGTGCAAGCACACTCCATTCTCACACCTCGCAGCGACGCAGGCGTTGATCTGGTTGATAGGGCATTGACAACTGGGAAGCCCGGTCGGACCCGTGCATGCAAGTTGGGCCGCGACGCCGACGCCGAGGAAGAGCAGATTTCCGAGGACGAGGTAGCGCATGGTTCGTAGACTGCAGTAGGAGTGCGTGAGGGTATGAGACTGAGGGAACGTTGAGACTTTATACTGTAGCAAGCTCCCGCCGGGGGCTTTTCTTTTCGACAGTACGAACATGCCGAGGTGCCGCGTGTTCCCATGTCTTAATGTCTTCTTTGGTGGACAGTTATGCAGAGCCGGCCTAACATTCGAAGAGACGGTCTGCTGTGCGTCAGACACGGTCTATAAGAGTCACAGGCAGCGTTGTTCAGATTTTTCGGCCTATATCGGAGAGTCTCAGTCGGTGTGGCTAAGTTAGCGTTCTCGTGCTGCAGATGTGCTCACACTCTTCATAGGCCGTATCGCCCACTCAGTCTAGAGCCGCATTTTCCTCTGCATCAATGTCAGGTGCCCTAAGACATGTCGAACATGTGTTGTCGATCTCTAGAGGACAGGTTCTAGAACCTCGTGACATGCGCTTCTTCTCGTGACCTTCAGCAAGCCTCGCCTCCAGTTGCGGGATGTTTGCCGATACGTTCCACGTACGCGAGTTCTTTCCTGCAAGGCTTATCACATTCACGTCGTTGTCTCTCTCTGGTCGTTAATATCTAAGCTTCCGTAGGATTTGAACGGTCGTGGCGCTCGTCTGACTGGCTGTTGTCACTAATCCTACAAGTTCCGACGATGTCTGTGTAACCTGTCCGGTACGCGGGAGAAGAACATTCGTGCCCATCGTAACACCGTCGAGAGGAAGGCCTTGAATGCATTAATGCCTCATGCGGTGGCTTGTATTGGAAGCGTCTACATTTATAACCCACTGCTTCCCCTAGCACCATCAAAGTTCCACGATGACATGATACACATCGGAGGGACCAGTTCTCGACGTCACCCAGATGCACAGGTCGGTAGAACCAGAGAGTTACTGAGGCAATTTATATGTGTTCCGAAGCCCGTGACTGTGGAAGACGCGAGTTACCTGTAGCAGTGGCCGTAGAGCCTCAGCGATAGTCGAACATCGAGACGACTCACCTCGCAGGGCTGAATATATCCCTGCAGTCGAAACCGGAGCGCAGCGCGGCGACGGATAGCCTTGTTCGCAGCGGTTCATGTACCTGTCTGAGCATCTCCCTGTCTTGACATCCCCCAACTTCATTGTCGGCGGTCACTGTGTCCTAAGGTTACACATATACGGAACCAACGACCGAGCTCATGACTATATAGCTCGTTACGCTCACTGGACGAGGATATGTTAGCGCGAATTCTGATATACACGAGGAGGAGAAAACGTACAGGACAAGCAATCGAGCTTCCCGGGCGCTTGCAAGCAAGATCTTCACAGTTTCCATTAACGCAGGATGCGCGGGGACAGGCATTGATCATTCCGGAAGGACAGCGGCAGTCGGCATCGGTCGTGCATGCATCGACCAGCACGGCGACGAAGGGGAGGAGGGCGAGAACAGTCTTGAGAGAGATACGCATTGTCGACGTCTGGACTGCTGGGGTGCGTGGACTTCTGATTATCCATTGTCAATTGTCTTATGAAGCTTTATACCCCGTAGCCACGCCCCTCGCTCTCCACGTGACTGTGAGCGGCGCCGATGTGGCGTGCTACGCAACTGCTGAGCCTTAGCGTGAGTCTAGACTTCTGTGTCTTCAGGCTTCTACTCATAGCCGGAGTACAGTACGGGAAGGAAGACGACGCGCCACCGCCCTTCGCCGCTGGCAGAAGTCAACTCCACTCCGGTTGTGACGTGCGGCGATACGATGGGCACCGCCCACTCTGTGTTGGCTGTCCGTTGGGCGCTTCTCCACAGCGACAGCTGCTGAACTATCTCTCCGGACACATCCTCACACACGTTCAAACTTCAAGTTCTTCGTCCGATGTATTGACCTCTCCGTACTACGCCCCATCCCGCCCCTCAACAGGCTCCTCATCCACCTTGACTCGCGACGCTCTCCCTTATCAGTGCCTTTACAAAAATTCTTTACTCGGATACAGTAGTCTCGCATCGCAGTCCGTTATCCGAGGGTCCCCCACCCCCAGATGCTCGTCGTATACGAGGCCTGACCTCGTCGTCAGTCAGGACCGTCCACCGTCTGTGCATACCTGAACGTACGAATCAGTTGCAAGGAGATCCTGGTGCGTGGCAGTCTCCTGTGAGGCAGATTCCATCGAAGCACTCGATGGGAATACCGTTGCACGGAATGAGTCTGCCTGGGCAATGGCAGTCCGAATCTTGCACACAAGCAACCGCCGAAGCGAGGTAAGCGCCAACGAGGACACAGAGGACGGAGACGATGCGCATAGTACTTCTGTAGACGGACTGAAGATGGTTCGTTCAGACTTTATATGAGCAGCGGCCGGGTTTCTCGGGAGTCGGGTGCCCGAACAGCTTTCATCACATTGGCATATCTGTCTGTCTTGACCGGCCCTGGGCCCTGGCGGGGGACGTCGGCGTGACGGTGACATTTTGCGCCCGCTCGGCTGATGCTCGAGTTGTTTTCGCTGCCTCGTGTCCGAGCTCGTGGCAAGGTCGCACGGCCTTCTTTACGATTCGGATCGCTTGCTGACAACACGGCACTTTCACATTGACCGCGCTCCATGAGGCGCGTCACTGAGGATGATGATGTCGGCGTTGAGACGAGAGATCTATCATACACAGACTACACAGTTTGACATGGTGCGAAGCACAGCGTAGATAGAGAGACAAGATCGAGAGTTTTGTTGTGATGCTATAGCCACTTGATCTCGTCCAGCCATCTCGAAACACATGCAACAAGAACAAGATCATTCGGAATCGTTCTCCCGCTTGACGCTGTGCGCGGTGATGTCAGCCGAGTGCCTCAAGCCACATCAGCTCGAGATAGGCAGTGCTACTCACTCGCGAGGGCATAGCTCGTTGGCACGCACGCATTCGACAGTATTGCAGACGTTGCCGAGGCAGATCGCGCCGCCGCAGTGACCGGTCGTGCCCGGCGGACAGTGGCAGTTGTCCGGGGTGCACTGAGCATGAGCTACCATAGCGGCGGCGGCGAGGACGAAGGCGAGGATAGCAAAGCGCATGGTATCTGTGCCTGGTATGACGCTTACTGGAGATCTCACCCTTCGTACTGTCAACGAGTCCTTGTTTTATAGGTTTCGTGCCCGTCTCGGCCACCTCCATATTTACACCTCCTTCAGAGAGGTTGTTCGGTCCTTCTCACTCGTGCCTTGCAGCTGGCACGGATGTCGTCCCATTGTGATGTAGAAGTCGCTTACATTTCATTACTGGCAGCTTCTTCAGCCACCGCCCACCCGTTCATGGATGTCGGGAAACATTTGCAGTGAGCGGCGTGTTCAACGTTTAGGCGTGGGGAGAGTGCGGCGCTAGCTCTTCCCGCAAGAGATCGCTACATTCTTCGGCGACTTTGAGTTTGTTAGAACTTGCGCTGTCTACACAAGATATGCACAGAGCACCAACCCAGTGCTGCTTACGCCCCTTTGATCTCATAAGGCATACCCATTAGGTGCAGGCTACAGTACTAGTGCAAAATCCTTCGCTGGCAGACTGAACGCGAAGGCAGAAATTATTTCCCCGTATCAGGGACAGGCGATCAGAGGAACAAAGATTCTCCATTCACATCGCTTGGCCCCGACCTCCCTGCTTTGCTCCATCGTTGTCATTCCGAGAACAGAGAGGAGAGCAGGAAGCGTCACAGAATGATCGAATTCCTATGCAAATGTGTCTCGAAAATCGACAGAAGGACCCATCAGTCTGGACGCCCTCATAATGCCCAATCGACAAGATCCAGACAGAGTAAAGTCGCAGTTCTATTCGATCCCCAGAGCAGAGATCCATCAGGAACAAGGATGAGAGCGCGGTAATGATTGGCACTAGGCGACGCCGCGACGGTGGACTAGTACTGCCTGCTTCCGCGAAGCCTTTCGCGCGTGGATCCTAATGATTACTGGCGCGTGAAAGGATACCTGTGCCGCATCCGTGCTCTGAAACACAGCAGGACAAGGTAGTACCGTGGGCGTGCAGATCACGATGGTTACGTGCGTCGACAAATCGGCGCGACGCCACGCACCGCGAAAGTACGACGATGCTGTATCGACGGGCAAGGGCTCAAATCAAGAGATAGTCTCCGTATCGCGGAAAGAACTTGCGAGTGACACCGATATCCGAATGAGATTGAAGACACAGCGAGCCGAGAGAGCGTGCATGAGAGAGGCCAGCATATGGTACACGTGGATGCAGAGGGACACAGTCTTGAGCCAAACGACTAAACGAGTTTCGCAGACCAGAAGGCCTCCGATTGCCTCGCCTGATCGCTACCGCGCCCGAACAGCGTGGCAGCAACTGTCGATGATCAGCGAACCGCGTCAGCAACACGTGTTCTGCCTCGCGCTGAAGGCGACGCACCAGACTTTAAGATCGATATCGTCTGCAGCCTCGGACCAAACTCGGTCGTGAGCAGCGAAATGTCGACCATGTTCGTGACTCCTTTGAGGACGCCGCGCCGCCATTGGTCCGAACGCTGTTTGGTGTTGGCGGCCGCAAGCGCGTCCGTCCACGCCCGAGCAGCCATAACACCAGCCATCCCGTCTGCGCGTCCTAGAGCCAAGACCAGATTGGTAACGCCGCCGATAGCGACGGGGATCTCTTCGCCAGGCAGCGTGACGTGCAGGAACGGTACCGAGCTCGACGTCGCGGTTGGCGCTTTCGGCGTTTCGGTACTCGTAGTCGCGCCCTTCTCGGGTACCGTCGCTACAGTAGTAGTTGCTGTAGATGATTTATAGGACCCAGTAGAGTTGGGCAGCGTTGTGTGCTGCGCGACGAGCTTCAGGACGGCATTAACGCTGATGCCATCTCCTGGCTGATCAGACTGCAGCCAGTTCTTGGCCGCGTCGATAGCAGAATATGTGTCTGTCCTGAGCGTTCCGGACGGCGATGGCGAAAGTAAAGAGGCGGCGATTTGCTTGAACATGACGGCGAGAGGAAGAGGTGCGAATCGGCCTGGACCGGTGACGCGCGTGCCACACCTGTTTTCCCGTGACTCGAGTCACTGGCGAGAAAGCTTTTTTTTTCGCACTCGACAGGCTTGCATGAGAGATGTAGGCTCAGTATGAAATTTCGGTAGACAGCGGAACACTACATATGACACGATCAGCACTCCTGGACTCTCCGGGATTCCTCAATCGGGTCAAGTCCACTTCGTGAGGGGTTTCGTCGTTATCTCACTGACATATTTATGAGTGAATGCTACTGTGAAACCATCTGCGAAGTGTACCAAGCAATTGATCGTACGGCAAGTTGCTGGTCTGCACATTCCTCCCGAGCAGAAGGCGGTTGTACATAGCTTCAAGCCACCACGGCAAATATTCAGCGAGGAGCAATCGTCGTCAGTGGAGCACGGGAGTGCTGTGGCGACTGAGAGCATAGCGATAACGCTGGTGGAAAAGATGAGGACGCGCATCAGGAGGGTGCGCAGTGCCTGCAGAGCACCCTCTGCCTATTTATGCAGTCTGGGCCGATTGACAGAACTTTATCTCTTGGAAGTCACTAATTCGACAGCTGTAGCGGCCACGTCAAGCTCGCAGAGGCCATCGGAAGTCGTCTGTTTGTGCGCTCCGCTGGTAGCCTTGGACGTATCGGGTGTACTCGGTCTCGGTGCCTAGAACATGACACGTGACATTCTTGATAAAGCCGAAGCAGCTCCAGCTCTTCACTATGCTCGGGGTGTTCGCTATTGAACCTGTGAATTTGAACGCGTGCGACGGGATTCCTCGGTCATCCGGAGGTCGGGCCGGAGCAGCGGTGCGAACGGAATTTCCCGCATCTTGTCGTCCTCCTCCGCCCTGTTTGTCGTTGTCTTCGTTCTTCTGCCATTCACTGCTGCCGGAGCAGCTGTCTGACCGCGCCCTTTCTCTTGTCTACACACGCGTTTCATTGTGCACCAACGAAGACGCCCTGCTTCGGCCCCGTCCTGCGGACAGCGAAAATGCGTCGGGGACCGTACGCGTCTTCCGGGTTCCCAATCGTCTCTCTGGGAATTTATATTTACCAAGATCTTCAAGACGGCTCTGGGTGGGTGCACAGCTATGCTGAGCGCCGCTGTAGAGCGGTACTAGCGGACTGGTGGGAACGCGAGATGTTGCAAAGACAGTTCTTTACGCCAAGAACCGCTAGAGGATCGTGCTGGACGATGACTGGACGATAATCTGTGTGGTTTGACAAACATGGTCGGTTCCGCACTGGCATTGCGCTGCCGCTCCTATACCTTCCGTGGCGGAATAAGTACCTGGACGCAGGATCCTCTTCCTTCCAGCTGGTGCCTCCTCTTATACCTCCACCCTCAGTAATGGACACGGAAGCACTCTCGGTTATTCAGTCGCTGAACACTGGAGCCATGCTAGCCAGTTAATCAACGCCGTCGTACAGCATGCTATCACCGTCTAATCTGACTGCAGTGTCTACATTCGCTCTTGCGCTATTCGATTTTTGTGCGCCGTCCTACGCTCAAAATGCGCGGAAGAAACTGACGTGAATCCAGTGTTGACAATTGGAGATGAGGTAGGCGTCGACAACATTTATACAAGCGCAATGAGCTGATGCGGTCCTATAGGTGTCACTCATATGGGTTCGTGTCCCGTGTATTGAGCTTTGGATAAAAAAGGGACAGTACCTCACGCGGCATGGCAGCAACAGCGCATGAACAGGGGATCCATCCTCTTCGTCTGGGTTGAGCTCCCGATATTTGACCCGTTGAATTGCGCTGACAATATGACGTCGTAGATCCGCTATTTTGGGCTCGCGACAGTCGCCTTCCGCTCATTCTCTGTCTTAACGAGTACACCGACAATCAGCGGGCTTCGCCTCGAAGCTTCAGACCCAGTCACACTCCTCGCTACCAGCGAACTCGCTGGATTCATTCTTATACACTCTGTTCAAGGTGTGGAGCTCTACGTACGGGATCGAGAAGACGTTGACCTTTCTTCGGACAGTCGTCTTACAGATCAGACTATATGCGATGTACCAGTCCGTTCGACTCGCGACCTTCAATACCCTGCTCTTTCTGGCGCAGATCGGCATCATCCAGGTCCTTTGGCTACAACTGCGACCATTCTCCCGCTCATGCTCAAGCCTTGGCCCTGTGGCGCTTGGTTACTCGCTGCCCAGCAGCCTGTGCACTCTTCCATATCCGTTTTACACGATCCCCAGTATGTCATGAATTCTCGTGCTATCTTGGGTCTGTCTAACACAAAACGCAGTGAATGTATTTGATATCTGGCTCGGGACACTGGCCTTTACCAAGTTCGCTCGTCGTATAATGACCGGTATGCCTACCGGGGCGCAAGGGCGCGACGTCGTCGGAGCGTTCCTGCAAGATAGGCGAGCCAGACTATCTACATAAATCGCTCCCCTCACAGCTTTTAGTGCGAGGCATTATCTAATGTACGGCTATGAATGAAGAATGACTCTAGACTAACGCACATCATTTCGACACCCTACATAGGATCATCAGCGGCATGATACTGTTCAATATCATGGTATGTTCCGTGGAAACCGAGGCTCCGCAACTGAGTACGATCCCAGGGGCCCCTCGGAGGAGTGAGGGTAGACATTGCGTGCGAATGTCGCCTTCTCTGCCCTCAGCGTTGCCGCTCACACAAGTTACGGCGCAGTGTGATCAATGTCTCGTTTCTCATTGCCGGTACGCGCCTCACGCTACACGTGCGGGAGGCGTTCCTTTCCAAGACAGAGGACAACGCCTTACAAACTCCGACATCCAGACCGCGCGCTACTGTTGTGCGATTGACGAGAGAGCTGTTATGGGGAGGTGAATGAAGAGAGAGATGTACAGCCGCCGCTGAGGTAGAACTTTCGTGTCTGTCTGTAGGATTTCGGGTGATACTTTGCGGGCACTCCAATGGTTCTAGAATGTGGCGCGTGGACTCTCCATCCTCGGTGGAATCGTCATGATGGCCGGACTTAGGCGCTAACGCTCGTGAGCGCCTCTTCGTCCCGCGGCTTCCGCCGAGGTTGAAGCGGATCTTGCGCTCTGACCTCCATGACCTTCCAAACCAACAGTCCTACCAGCTACGTTCAATATTTCCCGCGCATTGAGCGCAGACCACAGCATCAAACATTCGTTCATCTGCCGCTGTCGCCACTCTCGGAGCCGTAAGTAAGAGCAGCGCAAGGGCTGCAGCCTGCGCAGTTCACAGGACCCTTTTGCGCACGGTACCGATAAGCACGGTGCCACAACGGACGACATAACCCGTTCTAAATCTATCATGTTAAGGTCGGACGGCATGCACGCTTAGCGAGCAAACGCTCGGTCCCGTCAAGGTCCCGCGCTGCTCGACGTCGGCTTGGTTTCCCGGTCCCCTGAGCATGGTATAAGTACCAGGCGTTGTTTTGCACTGCTCGGCCTCTCGTCCTTTGCAGGCCCTGTGGGCCTCGCTGCTGAAACGGACGATGATGGAGGCTCCTCTCGCAGAAGCCATCGGCGCGACGACGACGATGGAGTACGGCGCCCTGATAGCAGGTTGAGTTTTCCGCGACTACAACGTCACTTGCTGACTCTGTGGATATAGTTGCTGCATTGGCTTTAGCCGTATACGACTTCGGTGCGCTTCTTGCCACGACCAGCTTCGCGCCGCTGATACCCTATCTAGTCCTGAATATAGGCGACGAGGTGCGCGTTGCGTGGCATTATGTTACACCCATGCTCATATAGCGGCCGGGAAGGTTGCGTTTATATGGGTTCGCACGTCCTTCACCGCAGCTTGAGCGACATGACCAACCGTGAGTGCTGCAGCGCAAATCCATCCGAAGCGGTTCCATTTTATTCATCTGGGTCAGCTCGCTCTATCAGCTCTCATATCGCAGTTGACTGGTCGTTTATCCACACCCACAGATACGGTATTACGGCCTCCTCACAATCACTCTCCGCACATTGGCCGTACTAGCCAGTACGCCCGGGGTTTCATGGCTTCGTACAGCAGCGGTCGACCCACTGGTTCTACTCGGCGCTAGCGAGCTAGCTGGATTTGTCCTCATGTACTCAGTGCAAAGTACGTTCGGTAGAGGCTCCCGGTCACCGCAGCTCTGCTTATTTTGATCGTCTGTTTTAGTTGTCCTGCAGATACGCGTGCATGTCATGTACCAATCGACAGGCCTCGCGTCGTTCAACGCACTCCTCTTCCTTACCGAGATCGTTGTCATGCAGATACTGTGGGGCGGAGAGCAGCCTTTCAACAACGTCTGCGCCGATATTTTCATTCCCTTCCCTGGCGCACGACTGCCGAAAGACTCATGCGAGCCCACCTACCCTCTTTACTTACCTACCCTCTTTACTTCATCCCAAGTACGTCCATTCCGTATCAACGCGTATCAACGCGGCTGACTGGCAGGTATAGTGATTGTGTTCGAAGTCTGGATCGGCACTCTCGCGTTCGCTCCTTCGCCGAATCATGCGAACCCGGCCGCACGGGGTCCAAGAAGTCGATATCGTGGGAATATTCCTTCAGGACAGGCGAGTGCAGTCGCCGCGAATCATCACCCTTGATTAACGACTTGCAGTGCGCTGCATTATGTCTTGTGGGTTGGGCAGAATGCCGTCCTAGAATTGCCTGCTGACGGTCCACAGTACTATCAGCGGGATCGTCCTGTTCAATCTCCTGGTCCGCATCTTTCAAGGGAGGCATGTACTGCGTAGCTGATTGTTTGTACAGGGACTTCTGAGCGGTGTCAGGACGAATACTGCGTACGTACATTCATAACTTGAGGGTGCTCAAAGGCTAAGGCGACGTGCAGGCTCCTCGATGCGTCTTTCATCGTTGCCGGAACGCGTCTGATCCTGCATCTTCGGAGATCTTTCTATGGACGGCAGACCGAGGAATCTCTGCCTCGTTCCCTTGAGCCTCAGGGTCCGCCTCCTAAGTCGCGCAAACTCACCAAACTACCCCGCACTCGGACGTTTACTCGTTTTGCGGATGAGTCCTTCTGGGGAGATGAGCCCGAAGAACCGCCGCACTCGCCAGAACCGGCAATATCTACTGCCCGCATAAATCTATCGATTCGCTGAGGTGTAACACAATCCTTTGTATCAGTAACAATTTTTCTTCGGCCGGGCCGGCAAGGTCCGGCAAGACCGCTTGCGGCTTGTCTTCCGTGCTGTCACTCCTGCAGACGAACCAGAGCCGTCAAACTCGTATATGACTTCGCGCTGCTCGTTGCGCTCTTATCAAGGACCTGCGCCGAGACTGGGGCAATGGGCGATCACTCAGGGCGACCCGTTTAGTTGCTACATGCGTTGTCTTCAACGCTCAGCGCGTTTGGTTGCATGAGCTGCTTCGGACAGCCGCTCGACTCGCGCGTAGTGATTCCCTGTGCTATGGGAACCGTCTGGTCCCGGTACATCGCGCTCGCGAAGCTGCAAGGGTGCAGTCCGCTTTCCTGCCTTCTCGCGCCCATCAACTTTCGCAACCGAGAGGGAGCGAACCGCGGTTCAAAAGGTGTACTGCTTGAACGAGGGACCTCGCTTCATCCTCCTTCCACTAGTCTGCACACCGGACCCACCACCCGTCGAAGATGGACGAGGCCGAACTTGAAGCGCTGGTGACCACTATGGACTCACGAGCGCTCGGTACGAGTCAGTACTCGCCTCGACATGCTTATTCGTGGTATAAAGACGCAATTTGTATTGCCACAGTCGTAGCACTGTCGTTGGCGCTTTACGATCATGGTGCGTGCGCTCATGTCCAACCGCATCCAGGGGACGACGACGCTTCCAGGCTTGACGTTGTATGATGAGGTAAGTACCATCGATATCGATGTAATATGAATACTGATTAAACGTAGGTCATCTTTGTCTGGGTATCAGTCTCAGCGCCATACTTGATATCGACTTGTGCTGACGTGCTTGTCCAAGCGGAAGCCGATGCACTCCGGCTCGCTGCTCTTCCTTTGGGTGCGCCGGCTAGCTCTCTGATTGAAGAAGGATCCGCTGCAACATGCTACTGACGACGCATCAGATTCGCTACTACGGCCTTGCTGAGCTGGTGTTTCGATCGCTGGCCATTCTTGCCAATACTCCAGGAACCTTCGGCATTCGTCTCCCAATGTCCCACCCAGTCTCTCTGCTGCGCCCCAGCGAAGGGCTGAGCTTTGTTGTCATATTCTCGACGCAGGGTCAGTGGTCCTGGACGTTTGCATACAGTGCCTGCTCACTCCAAGTTATACCAGTCGTCTTGCAAATCCGCGTACACGTGATGTACCGGAACTCGTACCTCACGAAGTTCAACTTTGTTTTCTTCCTTGCTGAGATCATCTCTATGCTTGCAATGTGGGCGAGCGCGGGCGGCTCCGACGTCAACCTCAGTTCGCCCGTCGATTCCCTGTCGACTTATTTAAGGGACCGCAAATACCCATTCATCCCATGTGAGCTTAACTGCTCCGGTCCCGCTATGCTGAGTACCTGTAGTTGTTTTGTTTCAGGCATGGATAGGCTCGCTCGGGTTCGTCAAGTTCATCCAACGACTGGTGGCACTCAGAAAGCTACGAGGCGGGCACGCTGGCGCACCGCACGGCGAAATGGACGTGGTCAGTGTCCTCTTTCGTGACAGGTAGATAAACGAATCCATACGTTGCGTTCAAGAGTACTTACGCGACTCGTCCTCAGTGCGATCAACTACATATTGTGCGTCCCCTGCCAGTGCATCCTCGAGAGCGCACGTCTGGCTTAAAACCAGTCCTCTTGTGGTCTACGCAGTACCCTTGCCGGTATAATCTCATTCATAGCAGCTGTGAGTGTCGGTCCTGATCCTTCGGTGCGGAAGTAGTGCTGACCTCCGAGTCTGCAGGCTTATATGGGAGATATCGATGTTACCAACTCGGGGTGCGCCTGCGCCGTCTACACATCAATTATATTGCTTTATGAAGGAACCTGACAATTTGATAGCCTTCTGGAAGCCTGCTTTCTTATATCCGGAACGCGTTTGATTCTTCATCTCCGAATCGCATATTACGGACGAGGAGGAAGCGGAGAGGAGGACCACGCTATGAGTACCAGTATGCGATGGCGCGCTTCGGGGCGTAGTCTCGGTGGCCTCGCGGAGGAATCATTCTGGGCGGCGGAGACTGAGTGACGTCAACGTTCAGTATGACGATCGAGGCAGTCCCCGTTGCACAATGAACGAAAGCCAGCTGGAGGCAAGCCGACGAGGGACAAGCGCACGTACTAGTAGAACAGCGTCGTTCGAACGGGATCTCTTCATCGGAATACACATGTCTGAAGCCGTTGCACCGCTCGGGAGCCAGCCGCGCGCTCCTGCGTATTGTTCGACATCGACAAGCACATGTATTTGTATTCGGAAGAGTGCCCATACCGGACGTAAGAGGCTCCTGAAAACGAAGGCAATCCCCTAGCAGCGCCCTCAGCGTTTTACACCGTCTAGAGATTCCGACCGCACAGCATGTCAATCCTAACGCTTTCAATACATAAGGCGCAGGGATGCGGAATCGTAAATGCCTTTCCATCTACATAATCCTTTTCGCTTCGCTCGCACATTGCGCTTCCGGATGGACAGCGTGAATATTAGCGACCGGGACTCTCGTATAACGTACATTCCCAGCCCCTCGGAGCCCGAGGACTGCTCCTCACCCTCCAAGGAGGAAGACCCAATTTGCGCATGTCGCTGGTACGTAATGATTACAGTACATTTGTTTTTCTTTAGTAGCACTAACTTTCCTGAGATAGGTGGAGTGTGTACGACGCTGCAGCAAATATCTCGCTGCATACGACATGTGGACCTGACACCGCGCTCGAGCTCTCATTCGTCGGTTCCAAAGTCCAGCTATGGGGCTCTGTATCTTCAGAAGGTGCCCTTGCATACGCAACGATCGACAACGACACCAGCACCGCGGCGACGGTGAACTTCAGCTCTACGGATGGTCAGACGCACAACAACGTCCTGCTGTTTGATATCTCGGGTCTTGACCCGTCACGCGATCATCGATTGAGACTCCAATATGACACCGCCTCGTACGGGAAGCAGAGGAGATATATGTTCGTCGATTGGTTCGTCGTGCCTGAGGACAAAGGGAGTTCGAAAGGGTACGCATAATATTCCCGCAGAGCTAAGTAGAAGTCTGACCCCCCTTTTCCAGTTCTCCTGACAGTGCAGGCGGACAGGCCCCCGGTTAATCCCGCTAGAGGTCCGATCTTGCCCCCCCCCGGAATCGACCTCTTTCGGGCGCGAAGGTCGGATCTTGCCCCCCCCAGAACCGACCCCCGTCGCAGGCCATGTTGGATCTTGCCCCCCCAGAATTGACCATGCTCGGGGACAATCCACGGCTGATTGATGACATGTGTTTGGCCTCGTGGCTGTTTGCATGGTCCTGACTAATACATTTTGTGCGTGGCCGAATGAAATCTATTGTCTTTTGTACTTCTTTCTGCCAGTTTGAAATGAATGTTGTAGTTGCCATGGCCAAGACGGGCTGCCGAGCCTGTCGTCATCTGCATGTGGTTTTGGACACTGCAGCGGATGCGGAAAGAACGCCAGAAGCCTCCGCGGCGGCTTTCGGCGATATCGGCACACTCCGGCGTTTTCCGAGCATGGATCTTGCTCCCCCCGAAAGCGGGCTTTTTGGGCGATCTTGCCCCCCCCAAAACAGCCCTTCCCAGGATCGGACCTCACATGGGATAATCCGGGGGCCTAGGCGGACCTACAATACAGCCACCGCCTCCTCCTCCTCCTCCTTACACCACCTCTGACATCGACTCTTTAAACACCTCGTCTGGGGTACTTCTCTCCAGAACGCACGCTGGCTATACCGAGATGGAGGTTTCAAGCGTACTCGTTGTCTCTGGGACGACGCTGACCGTCACAGCGACCGTCGACGTCACGAACGTGATGGCGATATCTTCTGCTTCCGTCTCTCACAGTTCAGACGGCCGCGGCAATACCGCGTCTAGATCCTTCTCCCTCACCCGCCACGATATATCTTCATCGTCAGCCACGGAGGGCGATTCCGATTCCGCCTCTTCCAACTCGCTCCCTGACCGGAAGACAATGGCCATCGCCATCGCACTCTCCGTTGTCGCATTCGCAATCATATCTCTTCTTCTCGTCATCTTCCTTCGGCGCCGCGCCGGTCGACTTCGGACGACCTCACCATTGACAGACTCCAGCACGCACGCCTCGACTGGTACACGCTTCGATACGACGATACGACCGTTTACCCTGACGAGGTCCCCTCCTCAGAGATCGAAGACTTCGACTGATGATCACTTCGACTGGCAGCCGTCGTCGCAGGTCCCGCGGCAAGACGCAGCACATGATGAACCTGGACCTCCGCGGCCCTCGATTGATAGTGCACGGACTAGAGTCGCACTGTATTAGTGGCGGATGGGCATTACGAACATTTAGCTCCGCGTTTCTTCTGCGCTTGGACATTCGCAGTCACTCTGCAGCTGTATCCTCGTCACTTGCGAGATCATACATGTATCTTACGGTTCAACCCTCCACACTAACTTAATATCAACGTGAGCGCGAGAACTCGTGGGATTAGGGAGTGACCGGGCTAATAAGGCGACGCCATGATATCGATGTGAGGACTTCAACGTACAGTATTATACGTCTAGGTAGACATCTGTTTCTATAGTGCAAATTCCGTCAGTACTCTCTGTTTGGATCACGGAGTAAGTAGCATGCATTGCGGATTTGACGTATCGCGTGACGGGCAAGTACAGAATGATGACTAGACGGCCCACCACGTCCGAGTGAGTAGCATTACACAGCAGCGATAGCTAAGCGTCCCATGCAGAGCGTGTGGTATGGTATGATATGTACTACTGTAATGGGAAAATCCTCGACCGGGGTCACAGCAAACGACAGGTGGTAAAGATTCCAGGTAAATGGTAAATGCGTTGATGCGGAGAGCGTCCATCGAGGTCACATCAGAATCTTGCTGGCATCCCCACCAGCCGAGACGTCCGCCGTGCTCGCGCGCGGGGTGTACTCTGGTAACGGGTCGTCGTTCCTCCATCTTGTAGTCGGTGGCCGCCACTCGTCCTCGCTCCCCGAGGTATCCGTCCGCGACCCACGCGTACCCCGCGTCGTTTCTCGTTCTCGTAACCCAATCTCTGTCTGTCCACCCGGGCTAGGCGAAGGTAAAGCGATATACGGATCCACGTCGCCCACGGAGCTCGTACTGACGGTGCCGGGCACCCTCGTAAAGGTCCCGCGTCGTCTGCTTCGTCGTCGTTTTCGAAAACACCAGAATGCGAGAAAGGCGCAGGAAAGGAGGGCGAGGATCGCTACGAGGGCGACGGGTACGACTACTGCTAGTCGTGTATGTGACGAGGAGCCGGAGGAGGAAGAGTCTTGAGAGGAGGAGGGGGCGGGTGATTGAGTGATGTAGGATACGATGACGCTGGGCGATGCGGTGCCGGAGCCGGGCGATGTTATGGTCGTAGGTATGACGCCGGGAAGTTGTGTTGGTGTCGGGGAAGGGGTGGAGGAAGTGGAATCAGAAGCGGGTGGGGAGGATCTGTAGCAGCGTTAGCTATGAGCCTCGCGAGACGCCAGACGAGAGGACGGACATTTGGAAGAAGTCGATCCACATGAACTTGCGGTTCCCTGCTTTACCGAAGCTCGCAGAGTTGTACTTGACTGCGAGCGTGTGCTGGCCGGGGTCGAGTCCAGTCTGGTTGAGTAGGAGGACGTTGTTGTGCGTCGCGCCGTCTGTAGCGAAGAAATTGACTACGACCTCCGGACGCGAGTCCACTGCTGCGTGCGCGACGGCGCCTGAGGGTGAAGTGGTGCCGTACATCTCCACGCCCTGGCCTGCGTCGTGTAAGCGTGACCGAGATTGGACGAAGAATATAGCAGTGCGCACCGGTGAATGTGAACTCGAGCGAGGTGTCCGGGCCCCATGTAACGTGCAACGACAGATTATCCACGTTCGTCGACCACCTAGACTCGTCAGCATCGCCTGTCACGGCGAGCACGAAGCACGGACGGCCCCTTTTGGCTTGGCCGGGTTGTTGTTCGGGTTTGTTTGCCCGGGCTTGGGCGGGTTGGTTGGGGTTTTCGGTTTTGGGTTTTTGGAGTTGGTTATTTTTGCGTTGTTGGTTCTTGGCGGGCCCGGGGGGGGGGGCGGGGGAAGTTGTTGGGGGGGGGGGGGGAAGAGCGCGCGCCAAGTTGCCGATGCTCCGCCTGACGACCCGGCGCGCCCAGCGTCTGCTTCCGCGTCTGCGTGGGTCGGCGCAGCTAACACCGTCACCCGGCGTTTGATGCGGCGATAAACACGTCTCAGAGCTGTTTCCTCAGTCCAGAGGATTCCATCACCCTAGTCTTGCTAACGATGACTGATTCCTTGTCGAGACGCGACGTTCAGGAGGTGTAATCCCTGCCCGAACCGCCGGGATCCTCACTCGCATGCTGTGCTCGGATCCCCTTTGGGAGCTGGATCACCCCGAGTTGTTATTGCGAAGCTTCGGCGTCATGACGCACTTCGAGCTCCAGCGCTTCTCCGCAGGTTCAAAATCTTTCCTCACACGGTAGGTAGTTAGTAATCGCTACTAAGCTCAACAGAATGTAAGCACTGAACAATAGTTGTTTCATGTCTCGAGACAACTTGGACGATCAATACGAACCTCTCGATCGACTTCGCGGGATCCGGACCTCATCTTAGCGAAGTCTAACTCAGGCCTGAATACTAAGCTTCAGCCCACTGTAGACTAAACAACAACGATACTTATACAGCTTCTCCTTATCGCTCCGCTCCCCAAAACGCCTCCACCTCCGTCCCAGCCAGACGCGTGATGGTCCTCGCGTCCTGATGTCTCCTCACGACCCAATCGCTTCCTAACTCCAAAGCAGAGTCCTCGCGCTCTAGTCGCTGTTGTCTGTAATACGCGGCGCGGAGGTGGAGGATCAATCGTGTGCCGGCGAGGAGGAAGCATGCTTCGAGTAACCTACAGTACCATGCGTCAGAGAGGGGGAAGAGGAGAAAGGAGGACGTAACTTACCCCGAGTTCGCAAGTGACTTGCCGCTCAGAGCGCCCTGCAAAGATATAATACTCGAGATCAGTGGATAATTCTAGAGGAGAGCAGCCTGAGGGTAGGCCAATCGCGTACTGTACTCACCCAAATTGTTACCTCTTCTCGCGGCGTGTGACATGTCGGAGCGGTTACCGCAAGGTTGCCGTGACCGTGACACTGACCTTATATGCAAATGAGATGCGTGAGCTTCATTGCGTTCTATATATAAGCAGAGATACTGAGCGCAATGGAGGAGTTACCAGGAACTGACTTGCGTTCGCTCTTATTGCCTGATCTGGATCCGAAGACTCCTCAGAGGAGTTTGAAGGACAATCGTCGATTTGAATCCTAAAACAAGAGCAGAGGGCCTTTCAGACGATGTAAAAAGCAGTCTACACCGCGAAGGGGTCCGAAAATTTCAGTCTATTGCTCCTGGACATGAGGTTTTAATGTTTCGCGACGTGACGACCACTTACCACGAGGGCAGTGTGACGCGCACGAAACGGTGTCCATTACCGCGCCGCGGACCCCCTGTGACGCGTGACGCGGTAATAAACCGGGTGAGTACAGTATCTGATGAAGAAGACCGCTTATGTCGTGCCCATTGTTGGCGGGAGGAAGGTCGAATACCTCATGGACAACATCAAGGCGCACGACCTTACGCTGACACCCGCTCACGTCGCATACTGTACATCGAGAGCGTCAACAAGTTCGACATCGGCTACCCGAATACCATGTATGTGCGTTACGCTGAGCCTAATGGGCACGACCATTATTCTTATCCTATTACGACGGCGGCTCGCTTCCCCCAGTTCCGTAGGTAGCATGATATATTCCGAGCTTGTAACTTCGCATCCCCTCATGAAATCAAGCGTGGTACAACTGCAGCAATCCGGGATATCCACGCACGCAGGCTGCGATCAGAGTCCCTCATACCTCATCTCTTCCGCGAGACGCCGCAAGTCTTCAGCCGCGTCGCTGTGGAACCCCTCCGTTAACAAGATGCCCGGGTCCAAGAGTATCTCTTTGAGGCGCTGGCAATCGAACTTGAAGATCCCAGAGGTCATCAATGCGGCGATAGACGCTGCCGTAATCTCCCGAACCTCATCGAAGACAAATTCCTCTTGCCACTGCAGCACGACGTAGCCCCGCTCCCACGCCGGGAATCGCGGGTGACAACCGAGACGCAAAGTGGACAGCTTGGGGACATGGAGTCCAAGTTGATCGAGACTGAGATGTGCAGCCCCTAGTAGGTCGCCGAAGGTGGACGTGTTCCTCTGAGAGATGGGGACAATCCATATAGTGAGTGATGTGAGCTGCGGGAGCTCTGCACCACAAAAGTGTGACACCAGATACGAAAGCATGGACTCGCAACAGGTGAGGCTCTCCAGGTGGAGGAGGGCGTGTTGCTTAAGTGTTACGAGGAGATGAAGTGCTGCGCGATTGTGGACTTGTACTGCCTCGGCCTCGGCGAGCTCCTCAAAGTAGGTGCTGTCGGACACGGTGAACGTCTGGCCGCTCCTGGCAGTAGTGTCAACATAAACACCCCTAGACATCTGCTCGAGGCGCTGCAGCCCGAGGTCATGCCCGCCACGAGCAAGACACAGCGACACAATAGGGCCCGCAATCTCGAGCATGCGTCGTAGAAATACGCCATGAGACTTGTCAACGCACAGGGAAACGTGCTTCACCCCATGCGAGCTGGCGTGCCCAATAAACTGCATTATTTCAGCTTCCTGCTCGTCGCTGCAGTCGCGCGTCGACCAAGAGACGCTAGGCAGCGCACGCCAGTAGTCGGACGTCGTGGGTTCCTCGTCTCCCACTAAGATGTTCCACGAGCCGCAGAAACGCATGTCGCGCACGTCAGGGCACAGCTCCCAAGTCTCGAAGATGTCCCATCCGTCCGGGTTGCACGTGAGCGAGGATAGTTGCTTCATTGCGACGTGTTCCAGTCCGTCGAACCAGAACGCCTGGTCGAGTGTTACATGTCGAAGGTTGGGCGCCTGGCCGGCAAAGATGTCAACGGGAACGCCTACGTAGCGCTCGGGCAGGTACAGGGTGTACTCGGTCAAGTTATCAGACGCGATCTCGAAGTACTCGAGTGTCGGAGCCGGTGTGAGCAAGGCCGGGAGACTGTCCTGGAACAACGTCTCTAGGTTTTCGACGAAGACTCCTTCTGCATCCATAAGCCTGATAACGCCGAAGCAGAGCTTCAGCACTCTGACACGGTGCAGGTTGTCCGCGAGCACTCGATCCACATCCTCCACGTGATTGTCGAGGACGTTTTCCAAGATCAGGACGAGAGGTAGCTGCCCCGAGTATGCGACGATGCGAGCGAGGGGAAAGAGAGGATAGCGCTCTAGGTCGACGACGACGCGCTGCCAGAGTGATGGAGTGCTCGTGAGGAGGGTATACCAGCGCCGACAAGTTGACACGAGCGTGGTGAGTTCGACCAGGGTCAGGAACGTCGCGCTCCAGGTGAGCAGCTCAGCGGGTAGCTGCAACAGGCGACAGGTTCGTGCGGGCATGTTCGAGTTCAAGTTGTGGGTCCTGGCGAAGGGCTGGGAGGGGCTGTTATATACGCGGGCGTTGCCAGCAGAGCGCGGTTCCCTATTGTACACGGGATGTTTTCATCGCCCACAAGGTCACAGAGCTTCCCCGAGGTACAATACGGGTAGAACCTCGTGATAAATGCGTCACAGTCGCCTGGTCGAGGCCGTATTGTAAGTTACGGTGCCGAACTTCTCTGTCATATGCGAGCTGGCTGCACTATCATGTGCAACTGTGAATAATGAGCGCAGCACACAGGCAGCCAGATTTCGTCCATAAGCAGAATTCAAAGATAGAGAAGACAACCCGCGTCACGGCCGTTCTCCGTTCCCGATATTCCACTTCGGTCAGCACATAGAATCTATAGACTATAAAACAACGATACTTATACAGCTTCTCTCTGTCCGAGTCACTCCGCCCCCCAAAACGCCTCCACCTCCGTCCCACCCAGACGCGTGATGGTCCTCGCATCACGATGTCTCCTTACGACCCACTCTCTCCCTAACTCTATAGCAGAGTCCTCGCGCTCGCGTTGCTGTTGTCTGTAATACGCGGCGCGGAGGTGGAGGATCAGTCGCGTGCCGGCGAGGAGGAAGCATGCTTCGAGTAACCTACAGTACCATGCGTCAGAGAGGTGGAAGAGGAGAAAGGAGGACGTAACTTACCCCGAGTTCGCAAGCGACTTGCCGCTCAGGGCGCCCTGCAATTAACACTTGAGATCAGTGAATAATCCTAGAGGAGGATAGCCTGAGGGTACGCACGATGACGTTGAACGCGATTATACCCACGATCGTCCTGTCAAGCGCATCTTTAGCCTATGAAAGCCGGAGGACCTCGTAAAATGCGTACAATGCGTAATGTATCGCGCTGAAATACGTAGATCAGTACTAAAACTTATGTTGGTAATGACGCACCTATCGCGAAAGAAGACCCCCACCATCCCACCATCTTCATCGCCACCCGTGCCCGTCCTCCGTGACCGCCTCACCCGCCAAATGAACTTGACAAACGCCAGCGTCCCGATCCATATTTCGAACAGCACCACTATGTCGTACGTCAACCGGTCACCGTGACGCACCTCCAGACGCAGCGTAACTCACTGGGTACGTAGTATAGAGGGTAGGTGTTACTCCCCACCGGCTGACGCGACCACAGGACCATCATCACCACAATCTCAATCACGAAGATCGACCCGCTGAGGAGGGCGAGGGTGGGAGAGCGGTCGTACATGACGTGCATTCGGATTTGGAGAACCACTGTCGAGTATGTGAGGGTAAGTACTGTACTAGTGAGCGCTAAATAACGAGGGACGAACCTTGCACGGAGAAGATGAGTACGAATCCTAATACGTCGCTCGTTTCGAGTAGCCGCAACGTCGTGGTAGACGCCGTGCTACTAGAGCCGGTCACTTTGCGGTTGGAGAGGACAGAGACGGCGCGAAAGAGGAGTGCGAAGAGGCCGTAGTACCGGACCTGCATCATACAGTCTCTTCAGCATACGCGCAGGCAGGAAGGAGGTAATGTACCCAGAGGAAGAGGAGCGAGCCGCTGTGGAGGGGTTTGCGCTGCCCAACGAACAGTCAACCGACGACGAGCCTTGGACTTAGAATTTGGAATTTCGACGCACCCAAACATACTCGAACTTGACCAATATGGTTAAAATGGAAGAGTAGCTGTTGCTCTAGGTCCTAAAGCGTACCTCGTCGTGTACAGTCAAGACTGCGCGTCAGGCGTGAGCGAAACGAGACCAAGACTTGGACAAAGGATAACGACGCACCAAAGTCATACAGCGCCAACGACAACGACGCGACTATAGTACACCACCCAGAAAGGAACGTACGAGCCAGATTCCAGTCAGCGCGAGAACGAGAAAAGTGCACGTGTGCTCAACTGGCAACGCTCGCGCTCGTATCAACCTCCCCGACCGCGTCCATAGACCTAGGACCGAGTATTCGCTCGCCCGTTACGCGTTAATACCAGCACACCAAAGCGAGCGACGCGGCAAGAGGACAAGAAGCGAATTCGAAGCGAATTAGGACGTCCATGGCAATGAGATGGTGACCCGGACCGCAGCCGCGAAGGTTCGCCCGAGTGACAGCTGTCGGGCCCGCTTGACACTGACAGTATTATCCTGATTGTGCCTGGCGTGGTGGTTCCCAGATTCATACTACTGTAAGACTTCATTCCGTGAAATGAGCAGAAGAGAAAGACCGTGACGGACCGCGAACTCAGCTTTTTCGCACGATACAAGATAAATACAGCCACGTTATCGATCTCGTCGCGGGACCCGTAGTACAATTGCTAAAGTACATTCGAAACGAATAGGACACTATACCCTGAGAAAGATTAGGTGCTAGGTAAGTAGGTGGTGCGTGACACAGCGCGAGAGCAACAGGGGGCGGGTAAAAGGGAAGTGGGAATAGGGCTACACACGAGCACAACACGCCAAGGCGACGATAAGGAATTCGAATTGAGGATGACATCCGTTCGCCTGTAGGTTTTCGACTTGTGTGAGCGCTGGCGGTGGCAACGATCGAGTGAGCCGGAAGAGCAAACGTGTCTTCTTCGTCGAATCTAAACCCGCATCTTCAGGATTATAACTGTGAGCAGTGGCAGGATTCGAGGTGATGACGAGCGATGAGGTCCGGGCGACGTGTGTGGATTGAGAGATCGGGACGACGGTGGGCGATTGCAGACGAGGCCTTCGTTCCAGCCCGCATCTTCAGACGAGGCAGTGAGCGGTGGCGAGAGACGGAGGCGTGCAGCGAGGCGAAGAGGTTGGAGATCATTGGTGAGAGCGACGAGAGCGGAAAGCACGCGAGGAAACATTAGACAGAGCGGAAGAGCACGAGAGCGGAAGGACACAGGGCGCGCGACAGCTCCACTTGCGCCCGTCACGAGAGAGTAACGTCGAAAATCAGAGGCGCAAAGAAGCCGGAAGCAAGGAGACCAGGAGATAAGATGATGTACGTCCTTCGAGGACTAGAAGTAGCAGTAGTCATCTGTGTTCCGACGCAGCTAGTGGTCTTCATTATAATGTCGATTTAGTAGATCGCGTCGGGGAAAAACTCGAGGACACACCCCCCATAAGCAGAGGAACCGACCGCCCTGCTTAGGCATTGGCTGAGAGTGGGCGGCGAAATCTCCCTCAGTCTGATGAGGGACGCAGAGCCCGGATGCGCACGAAGGTCCATTTCCTGGGTAGGAACCGCATGAGGAACAGTAGGAGGAGGGTTGGTTTGTGTTCCGACGTAGATCGTGGTCGTTGCTGGGATGCCGATTCAATAGATCGCGTCGGGGGGACCTGCAGCCGAACGAGGCGACCTTTTCGGGTGCCGTCTTCGAACGAGGGTCCAACTCAGTCTTGATGCGCAGCGGCGGAGTACGCGAAAGCACACGGCCTGCGTGAGAACCGCTCGTTAGCACAATGGGCCGCAAGACGTCTGCGGCGGTCGACTTACCCGCATCGTCGTACGAAATTTCCTTCTTCAGCTTCTTGAGCGGTCGGTCATCATCATCATGATTGCGTGCTCCATCAGCCGAGTCCATTGTGTCCATCGTCAACGCAGCGGACGCCGACGGACATCCGGCGGCAGGCACCTTCCGCTTGCGGGACAGCTCGTATGCCGCCTCAGGCTCGTCGTGATCCATACGCGCGGACTTGCGCTTGCGCGTAGGCGCTGTGAGTGCGAAGGCGCCGTCGTGCGCGTCGTCCTCGTCTTTGATGTCGGGCTCCACTGGCAGCAGACCTTGACCCGACAGTCGAAAAGGGGGTGCCAGAGCAACGCAGCTAGAGGGAGAGGAAGAGCGCTTGCGAGCCTTGTGCACGACGAGGAATGAAGGCCCAAAAAGTTGTAGGGGTACACCATGATCGTTGTGGTTGTAAGTGTCGACGCCGAGGTCGCGGGCGCGGTCGCGGTCCGCGGTGACGACGGAACTCTCATCGTCGTGAAGTGAACCGCACACGGTCGACGTCGGCGATAAGAGGGGCGAAGGGTAGCCGCCCTCCGCGGTGGCGGCGGATGGTACGAACTCGAACTCGGACTTGACAGCGACGTAAACGTGGCCGCCGCCAGTCAAGATGTGGTCTTTGGTGTCAAACGCAGGGCTCGGTGTTCGCGGCGGGGTGAGAAGAGGGATGTCGGGACTCGGTTCGCGCTTCGCGGTTATGTTCTCGGACTGCGTGAGTGTCGACGCGGCAGACGGCGGCGCAGTGCCCTGCTGAGTCCACCAAGGCTCTGCTGACTCGCGGCGGGGGGACGGCGAACTTCCAATGATCTCCGAGGTCGGGATCCAGTGCGTGACGTCCGGCATCATGACAGCAGACGCACTCGGAGAGAGGATACTAGGTGCCGCGAAGTCGTCGTACAAGCCCTGGGATGGAGTCATGCGAATAATGTCGAGAGATTGGTAGCCACGAAGTGGCATGGCATCCTGCACAAGGGGTGTCAGTCGCAGCGACAGCGACAATGGGATTATGAGACGCACTCCCACCAGTTCAGTCTGCCACGAGAGGGGTCCGAACATGTTGTCGCCATGATCGTCAATGTCGAGGGGTGGCAACACGAATGCCGAGGGCGTGAGCAGAGTAGAAAGACCCACTGGAAACCAGGCCATCGCGCCGAGGGAAGTCGTCTGAAGGCTAGAGCCCAACTGAGGGAGCTGGAGCAAAAGATAGAAACGTCAGAGGACAAAGGAGTAAAAAACAAATCGATGAGCGGTTTGCTTCCTTTTGTGTTTTGGTCCTTCCGGTCCTCCATGGACTTCATGAGCGAGGAGCCGACAACCCGGCGCTGCATGTGCATTACGTCTCCCCTTGTTCTTCGCTCCGCATTGTGCAGCATTTTGCGGGGTTGTTCTTCCTGGGAAAGCGCCCATATGTCGAAACGGCGTGCTCAGGAACAGTCGCCATCCGCCGAAACAACGAGCGTGGTGTTGCGCGTGCGAATCGCATGCCCTCGGGGGCCAGGTTCTGCTTCCTCGGGGGATACAGATCGAAGCAGAGCGCGTGATTCTGATATGGAGGTCCTGCACGCGGAGCATCTGTCTGGTTACGACGTGGCAGGGGCGACCCCGCGCAACCGTTACTGTAGTCGCGCTGTCGAGAACCCGCACCGTGGAAGCGGCATACAGTAGTCGTCGCTCAACGCGCTTTGATACCATGTGCAAAGGGCGTCTCAAGGAGCTTATCAGCGCACTCACGTACAATTCGTCCTTATATCCGAGTCGTTCGTTCTTCCCGGCGCCTGGCCTGGCGGTGACAACCGCAACGGACGCGGCAGGAAGGAAAGAAGCGGGACGGAACCAGGCACCGGAATTGCGCGAAAATTCGCCAGACAAGTTGCTATTCACTAAGTTCGTTCTGCAGACAAGAATATTCCTGCAACTGAGTTGAATTTGGACAAAACTTGGATACAGCTGTCGATCTTCGGGACACCAATACAACCCGGAACTACCGTAAGTACAGAAAGTACGCTACACTATACAGTAGCACAGATGCGTGCGAGAGAGATACACAGCGCAACGGCGACAGGCGGCGGGTACAAAGGGAGGGGATGGGATAAAGTATGTTCGACGCAAACAGCCGATTACAGAAGCGATGAAGCAACGGGAACAACTCGGAAGGGACATCACACTTGTTCGTCACTCTCTAAAGGTCGTCGCCCGCTCTTCAGATCTGCAGTGAGCGGTGGCGCTGGGGAGGACGGTCGATGATCGAGTGATGTTGAACAGAATAGGCGCGCCGAGGATCTTGAGGTGTCGTCGTCGAATCCAACCCGCATCTTCAGGATTGTAACAGTGAGCGGTGGCAGGAGACGATGGCAATGATAACCAGACGACGGCAGGGCGAAAGTACTGAGAATTGAGAGAAGACGGGTCCCCGTTCGAGCCCGCATCTTCAGGCTAGGCAGTGAGCGATGGCAGGAGGCGAGGAGGTAGCTTGAGGGAGGGCATGGCAATCAAACCAGAGAAAGACTTGGAGAAAGTTGACGGAAGAACGTTGACGGAATGGAGAACGTTGACGGAAAGGAACGGTTCGTAGATACCGATCGCGATGCCGACGGCGGGTAAGAATGATATGACGGTCGAAGCGCAGGTATCCAGGCTCAGCGCACCCGGCGACGCGCAGCGCGTAGTCCAATCTAATACCCATGCTTTGTCCGACGGTGCCGAAGCATCGAGTCGTGACGGGGGTAAATGTGCGTGTTCGGGCAGCCAGGGTGGTCACAACGGTAGCCTTCAAGTGCCTTCAAATGCCCTATCGTTTTTGCGCGATGGCGATCGTAGTTTCCCTGGGACGTGAAGGTCTTGCGGTGCATGTGGCATGAATAGTCTCTGTCTGAGAATGAGATATGACCGTCAGCGTCTGTTTCAAGGCACTTGAGGAGAGTACATCACGAGACACGACTTACTCGGGTCATAGGGAAGTTCCCCTTTCCTGATATTGTTGCCAGTGGAATTCGAGTCTTTCGGCTCCGTTCGACGCTTCTTCGACGACGACGCTTCGGACGCCGGCGGACCTCCGACGGCGGCGGCCGTCCTCTTGAGCGATGGCTTGAACGGGGGGTGATATTCGTCGTCATCATGTGCTTCGCGGACGGATCTGCGAGGCTTCCGGGCGAGTGCGCGAGGCGGAGAGAGGCTGTCATTGGTGCCCATGTCGTCGTCATCGCGCTGTGCAGGCAGTGGCAACTGTGTCGACACCGTAAATATACCAGCAGCCACCGACGAGATTTTGCGAGGCTTGTAGCCATGCGCTAAGAATTCGGCAGCGAGGCTGAGCGGCACGTCCGCGAGATCATCGTCACCACCGGCCTCGGGGCTCCAGAGCTGGCGACGAGGACTACAGACAGTCGACGAAGGCGAGGATAGTGGCGAAGAGAAGTGAGGCCCTGTAGAATGGGTAACTGGTGCAGGCTCGGATTTGACGGGTACGAGATCATCGTGGTCGGCGAGCGGCAGGACGGCAGCCGACGCGTCATCGCCACTCGGCGAGTGGAACGGAGAAGGAGCGGAAGCCGCCGCGGACTTCAAGGCCGTCGTCTGAACCTGAGGAGTGGCAACTCCGAGGGTTGACGTCGGCGACGAGAGGTCGAGTTCGGGGCGCGAGGGTACCGCCTTCCATGGCTCAGGCGTCGGCAGAACGCTCTCGATGATGTCCTGGTCGGAGAACTCGGCGTTGAAATTGACCCATGGCGTGAAGTTGAGAAACGGGTCTCCGATCGACGGCAAGAGGTGAGATCCGATGTCCATATTGCCGCTGGGAAGGCCCAGGATGTCCATGGGGGTCGAAAGCCACGACTCAGTGGCAAAAACATCGTTCTGAGAAGACTAAGTTAGATGAATACGGGTGCAGCGACGTTGAATGAGCTCACATGGGGCCATTCCGGATGATAGGCGGCGTGCGAGTCGGTGACTGTGTAGTCTAGCATGGTCGAAGAAAAGAGCGAATCGTCCATCTGCAAGTCGTCTTGGAGGAAACCGGCCATGATCTCCTTTGTCCCTCACTACTGAGGGTGTGAGACGTTGAGACTACCTGTACAGCTGGGGGAGGGGGCGACTTTGTAGGAAAGTGGGACGGCTGCAGTCAACGAGAGGACGAGCAGGGACGAACAGAGAACAAACGCGATGCAACAAAGCGGATGAGAGGTATTCATCCTTTTGTATTTTCGTCCTCCCGCGTCTCCATGGACTTGACGAGCGAGGAGCCGGCAACCGGGCGCTGGCTTTGTTGGGCATCTCAATTCGGCGATCTCATGCCTGCCGTACGGCGTAGAAGCTCAGCATGTTGTTCTCTCAGGTAGAGCGACTACATTGCAGGCTTTCACTTGCGACGGAGAGAAGGACAAGAACACTAGCCATCGGCTTCCACGACGGGCGTGGTCGGGAGCGTGAGAGTCGCATGTCTTCCGAGGCGCCGCTCTGCTTCCTCGGGAGATCTTGCACAGCACCCTGAGCGTCGCTGTGCCATCTGGATCCGCAGGCCACGCAAGCAAATCCCGTTTGGGATACCGGCAAGTCAATCGTCTATCGGGAGCATAACATCCCCTGAGAAGCATCGGATCGTCAATCGAAAGCTCAAGAGGGAGCTAAGTATATTGAGTCCACCTTTGTGATTGCAGACTCAGTAATTAATGGCTGGGACGTGCAGCAATCGCTGTGGGAGTTGCGACCACCGGGAAGCTCCACCGTGACCGTGACGTCGACCAACATACTGGCGGGTTGAGAGAAACCCGCTCCCGCCGGCCAGCTGACGCACAGGCTTCTATCCCGCCACAATCAGCTAAGCGCCAGCGCAGCTTGCGAGTAAACGTTACGTTCTGGCTCAATTCGGATGTGCTCAGCTGGACCGTCGGCGGTGGATGGAGTTGACGGAGGATTTTCATGGCGACTTCACTCCGGATAACATTCCGCCTCGTGGTGACCTGTGTTCATAGTCTTGTCGTAGCTGTGAGACTAATATGCTATAAGAACCTTTTACCCCTGGGTGCCCATAACTTACCTTCAAGTTCCTCTAGCTTGAAGCTGAAGCTGCACGAAGAGCGCACATTCTTTAACAGCATTCCATGTTCTCTCCCATCCGTTGCGATGGAGCTATGACAGGCTTCTCAGGGGCTCTGACATCTCGCAAATGAAGGAACCTCGATTATCGTTGTTCTTTGTTCCAGACGGTGCCTATCTACGATGCTCCTCTACGGAGCTGCTAGCATC
Organism: Exidia glandulosa HHB12029; assembly: GCA_001632375.1. Taxonomy (NCBI): domain Eukaryota; kingdom Fungi; phylum Basidiomycota; class Agaricomycetes; order Auriculariales; family Exidiaceae; genus Exidia; species Exidia glandulosa. The sequence goes on along the minus strand of KV426112.1, from coordinate 52,025 downwards.
ATGCGCTCCGCCTTCGATACGATACAAACGATAATCCTTAGATCGACAACCGGAAACATCTTCGATTACGAGGACATGACGAGAGCAAAAACAAACCAACTCCATACAGACAACAGCCAAATGCGACAACACGAGAGCGGAGACAGCTATTATTGTACAGACAGCAGAGAGAGCAAGGGAAAACTGCACTTGTCTATGAACCCGAGCCGAGCCTCGGAACAAATATCAGGCGAGAGTTTGACGAGGACGTCAAACCGAGAACAGGGACAGCGGCAAGCAAGAGCGGAAAGGGGATATCACGACATGAACATGAGAGGAAATGGCGGCGCCCCTTCGGACAGACGACGAGCATATAATTGCGACGTGTCCCGCTGTGTACGTGAGTGAGTACGAAGAAAAAGTAGACTGAGTGTATCGCCATGCTCACCTTTTCGTCACACGAATCTTGGGTTAGCTTCGCGCCGAAGGGTCTTCTTCTCCCTTGCGTCGGGGAGCACGCGCTCGTGCCTCGACACAAGTAACTGCCTGTCCACTTCATCGGCGGGTACGCACGCTGTGTCAGTGCGCCACCAATGCGTCCTGCGGCATGAGCTCCGCGAAAACGTAGTACAGCAGGTCGTGCACATGTACGGCCGCAGCGGGCAGTGGGTCGTGTCGACATGTCGCTGTGCGTCAGGGTAACGTTTGAAAGTCTTGTCGGGGCACCCAGTACATCCAATCTTGCCGTCTCTCCGCAGAGTCGGTTCTCCAGGAGTAAAGACCCCAGACGAGACTGTTGCGATAGTTTCAGCAGCGCGCGCGTAAACGACGAAGCAATCACAAACCTGCAGCGGTAATACGATTCCGTGGAGTGCCACCTTGCTTCCTGGAGCGAACACGGGACGCCTTAGTTCGAGATGGGAGATACGAATGGTCGTGGTCCCCATCACCAGGTTCTGACTGGTCATCGGCGTCCGAGTCTGCGCAATCTTCGTCGTCCAAATCGAGTGCGGGGGCTCTGCTAGCGACAGCCTTGCGACGCTTCGTTATAGAGCCTGAAGCGCCGTCGTCCAGGGAGTCAAAACGGGGTCTCTTCCTCGACGAGGAAGGGTCGACAGCCATGCTGACCACATTGGTCTGCGACGCAGGTGTAGGGGTCGGATGGGTATAAGGGCGAGGGTGCACAGCAGCTGGAGATGGGCGATGGACTAAATGGGCGATGGGCCGCGACGACGGTGGCAACCGGTTCGATACACGACGTCCAGGAGGGGGTGGCTTCCGAGTCGTGCGACGGGCGCCGCTCTCGGGCAGCGACACATCTATCTTCGGCTTCTTCACACGCCTTGTAGCCCTGGCATCAGCAGCGGTCTCGCCGTCGTCCTCCCGGCGAGCGATTCTGCGCTTGCGGGAGGCAGAGGTCGTGAGGATCGGTTGTGGCGGCAGCGGGGGTATAATGGCGAGCGCGAGTCCAGCAGCTTTGTCGTCTTCGGCCAAGTCGGCTGGGAGCACGTCAGCATTCGTGTTGAGGTCGACGTCGAAGATAGCCCACGCACCACGTTCCGCCTTCTCGTCGCCCTCGTCGTCGGATGTCTTCATATCTTCAGGCGTTGCGAACGGATCGCGCATGACGTCCGCCGGCTTCACGAATCCATCACTCGTGGCAGACCACGCCGATGGCGATGGGGCCAGGCCGAGCGTACCGAGTGGTGGGGGAGTAGCGTCGATGAGGTTGATGCGAGGCGAGGCATAGAACGAGGATGAGATAGGTGTGGCCAAGGTGTCGAAGGATGAGATGCTATCGGGAGTAGCGGTGTACGAGAGTGCGCTATCAATATCGACGTTCAGCGCGGGCGCAGGAATATCGACGCTGAACCGCAGAGGGGATGGGTAGGCATTCGCTGCGAAGTAGAGCGGGTATTCGCTGTCTGTGAACGCAGAGAAGGGAAGGAAATCTAGGAGGGGCTCGGGTTCCACCTCCGCAATGCTGGCGAGCGCAGGGGGGATCTGCTACTATTAGATGCGGTCGAAGTGCAAGGCGGCAGGGACGAACCTCTATGAGGGTAATCGTGGGAGGTAGTTGAGGGCTGGACGACTCGTTGATGGGCTCGAAATCCAGCATGTTGTGAAGACGAGTGGCGAGTGGACGGGAGTATAGGGGATTGAGCAATGCTTGCAGTTGAGCAGTTGGGAAGCAGCGCAAGGACAATGCTATAAGGTCGAGGGGTGCACAATAGCAGGTCGAGGGCGATTGGTGTCTCGTTCTGGCCACGGGTGTGGGCGGAGCCAAGATATAGCAGGCGACACGGGGGGATAAGGGCAAGAAGAATTCTTTGTACTTTCGTCCTCCCCTTCCAGGCGTCAGTCGTGCGGACGCCGCGGACTTGTTGGCTTGTTCACACGCAATGCACGCGCCGGCGCTTCCGGAAGCCAAGCGTCTGGCGCAATCTGGACCGTTCTTGCCTGCACACCGCAGACCCGTCGACGCGCACAACGGCGTCCGCTGCGCTCATTCCTTGCAATTGCAGCCTTTGTGGCGAACCGGAACCTGAGCATGGAGGTCGAGTCGCGGTCATGGTTGAAGTCGAAAGAAGACCAAGAACACGTGTCGGATGCACGGCAATCTTGATCCGCCGCAGCAATCCGATCCCGCGCTGGTGTGCAGGCACCCTCTTTGGTTGTGAGATCGTCAAATCCCTGTAAATGTGAACGAGTAAATACGAAATATGCCGTCAAGGCTGTGAAGACGCACTTTCTCTACGTTGGAAAGAATCCCATGAACCAACACATGTTCACGTCCGCATCAAACAGCCGGATTCAGAATCCGCGCGTTCTTAATCAGTTTATCTCGCCGGAATTCCTGCCTTCGGGAGCGTTGAGAGCATCATCGAAGACTGGCGACATGATCAATGGATTGGGGTGACAGCATTTAGTACAGGCTTGCCGCGCAAACCCTCAATTCTACGGGGCTGGTAGAGAGGAGCTTGCGAAAGGTACCATGACACGGCGCGATACGGGTTGAAGTAGAAGGAGCCTGTTCCGTGGCGGCACAGCCTTCCATAACAATGCCCTGACGAACGGCGAGAATCTACAGGGTTCATCCTGTAACAAACACCGCTTCATTTCAGGATGCGTCTCCTCAGGGGCTAATAATGAGACTAACATACGAAGTTCTGATGCAGCATCGGGTCCGGTCTTGAGCAGGACGACGCCGCAACGGAGGTGGACTTGACGTGGAACCATGTACTGCAACGTTCTAGAAACAATGAGCGGCATGAAAGCTCGGACCTCTGCAAAACGGTGGTCACGCACCACAAGACGCGTGGTCGCGCGGTCTTTGAAAGGGCGCTTCGGTCCAACCCGAGCCTTTCCGTCCAGTCTCTTCCCACTCCGTCCGCGAGCAGTCTCAGAATACAGACGAGCGAGCCAGAATGGATCCAAGATCTCAGCCAGCCCTACCAGATGACTCAGACGCGTTCCAGGCATTCGTCAGGCAACGTCGTCCGCCTCAAGCAGCGAGCTGGACGGCACCTGCAATACACGCTCCCAATGTACGTTCAACCCCGCAGCTCGTGGACGCTGACTCAAGTCTCACATAGCCACAGCAGCTACATTTCGTGCCGAGACCATCAGGTGCAGACGAGCCGGGTGCGATGGGATTCGGAGCGAACGCGTCCAGTGGCAGCACTGCACACCAACTGCCGCCAATTCAGCAAGGACATCTGGACCTCTACCGGTACATACCTCCGGAGCAAAGCGCGTTCAGCAACCCGACAACGCCGGTCCCTGCGATGACCGGGTCCCAGAATATCGAAAACGGTCAGGGTGGTTCCACACACGCGCTACGACATCGAGCTCACGATCGAGCAGGAGAACATTACGGGCCATCCCAGGGCTATTATGGACCAGCGCAGAGTGGTGCTGAGCAGCCTTACAGCCAAATACTCGCGCCTGGCGTTACGCCGACGACTTCGACGAGCTGTTACGGGCCTTACGGCGCCGACCCGTCGTCGTCGCAGTACATAGCGCGCCCTCAGGGAGAGGGTATCGGGCGCACGCAGATGCCAATGCATGGAACAGGAACGTCCCTATTCCAACGCGACAGGTCTTACTCGAAGGCGAACGCGCAAGACGGGCGTACTGTGCATCGTCACGGCCCTTCCGTCGTTCAACGCAACGCACCGAGTAGCGAAGTAGAATTCCAGCCTCCGCCACTACCTATAGCGACGCCACACATCCAGTCGTACCAGCAGATCGAGATGCCTAGGGTCCCGAGCGACACGAATACTGGCGGAATATTTCCAGCACCGGGGACGCGTCCCATGGCTGGAAGCATGCCCGTCGATCCCAGCGTGCAGACAGGCGATGACACGCAGTTCCAATACGTTCAACATCCAGTGTACGTGACGCAGAGCCGCGCACCAGAGCCAGAGCCGTGCCGGAGTATAGAGACGGCACAGATTCCAGACCACCTCGGCGAGAGTGAAGGAGTAGCAGGGTCGGGGTCGCGTCCTATAGCCGGACGAGCTCGTTATGCGAAGAAGGTCCACACTTCCCAGGTGCCTTCGCCCGCTGTCCGGAACGACGTGTTCATCGACCAGTCGCAGGAAACGAAGGTAACGTTGCACGAGACCGAGAACGGAGCGTCCACTAGCGGCAAAACGAAGCAGACAAAGCGGTCTCGCACTGCAGATTCCGCTGACGGCGCCCAGCCAAAGCCCAAGAAGAAGAACAAGGGCAAGCAGAAGGCTCGGGAGCATGACGGTACGCAGAATATCCTGAGAGTGTTACTTGCTGACGTCCAACCAGAAGCAGGAGACGTAGCGCCTCAGACGGAGACGCGCAGGCCTACGAACGTGATACCGCTGGAGCCGGCCGCGCTCTACCTGTCCTATGACGCCGAACGCGATGCACAGAGGGTGCATGACGAGAACTACTATCCCTTCGCGTACGTTTTCCCCGCAGCTGGTCCAGATGGACGAGGTACGTCGATTGTCAACTGCCGGTCATGTCGGTCCTGATGACGCCGCAGACGTTGTGTATCGTCTGACGGACGAGACGGCCGCGCCGGTGCCCGAAGAAGACGGGTGTGTCTACGAGCTCGTGTACATCGTAAGCGACGTTCCGTGGGCGTATACACAGGGTGAGCGTACCTCTACTTCGCTCGAGCTGACAGACGGCGCTGACGTGTTGCGTTCAGGAGCGACGCCCGATGGGCCGCTAGTGCTGCGTCAGACGCCGACGCCGGAGTCTGAGCTTCCCATCACCATGGACGGCGTGTATCGCAAGTACACGACGAGGATCGCTGTGGTACCGCTGAAGACGGACGACGGTACCCAGGTGACCACGCGCACCCGCAAGCTCGGAGACGGCGACGTCGCATGCGACGAATGTGGGCGCCCGCACAAGGACTCGGCCGGCGCGAGAAACGCGCACCAGAAACGCTGGCATAACGACTGGATCACGAGCATCAGTATGAACGAGTACGCGTGCATCTTGTGCGGAAACGGGGTGCACACCGAGCCTGACCAGTTCCGCCGACACCGTAAAGGCGAGGAGGGATTTCGCCAATGCTCATACGTGGTGGAAAGCGAAGGATGGGTGCACCGGATGGGTGTATGGCTCGTCATGCACTATCCGGAGCTTGTGCTCATGGGGTTCAAGTACTGGCAGTTCGGCTACGACTTCCGGGACCAGCTGCGCGAGTGGTGGGCGGAGGAGACGGTCGCGAGGACCGCGACGTGGTCGTGGTTTGAGCACGTCGGACGCCAGCAGATCGTGGTCGACGGGAAGGTGCAGGTCGAGATCGGCATGCCTCTGTGGCAGTATTATATCCACGACCTGGGCCTCGAGATGTTGGAGGAAGGTCACGACGACGAGGACGGGGACCACGCTGACGAGGATGCTAGCAATGCCGAGGAGTAGCTGAAGCGAGCGAGAACTGGTGTGGTGCTGTAGAATCCTGTATTATATCGATCTGTCTACGACGTGTGCTGCACGGCTTGAGTTCTGCGAATCCATTGACGTTGAAGTTGTCGCGCTGACTCCCGCTGAGTAGCTGACGACAAACGCCGAAGGACTCCTTGCGCGGCAAGTCGAGTTCGTAGACGAGGCGCTGTCAGCATGGACCTGTGGATCAGTGCGAGCCTCTGCGAGTAAAGGGATGGATAACTTGGAATGAACGAAGCCAAGGACGGTCAACTTGATTCCGTGATTCCGCTCCTCCTCGTCTAACTACGACGACCCGCTTCATCGGCGACACGGTCTAGCAACGAATCGACTATCCTATTGGACTGTCGTCTCTTACTTATGCTAGCCTCTTCCTCTAATGCTGCGTCTGCTGTATTGCTGGCCAGCACCATCTTCCCGGCAGCGACGAGCTATATCCCGCATCTATGAACCTCTCGTCATATGGACGTGGATGCGCTATAAACCGACGAACTATCACTGAATCTTGCACTCAGGCAGTCGAATCCGAAATTGAGCCCAAGTTCTCCCTGCCAGTACTCTAGATGATGTAGCCTGCTGAAATGGTACGTGTTGTAAATTGGTCGCTATCGTTGTTCGATCCTGACGCGTTCCTATCTTCAGGACGTGGTATACAAGACAGCGGAGAGAGAGCTGTGGCGGCGGTATGTACTATAGTATGCGCTCTGGGTGTTGCTTGACAGAAAACACAGGCGCGCGAACTTGAAACTGGACCACCAGTATCACACAGCTCTCCGGGACGAGACGTTACATAGTCGTCCGCGCATAAGACCATACCGTTCTGTACGTCAGTGGAAGCGCGGCCAGGCGTAGAATCGAGCATGGACATCGCTTGTCAAGTTCCAAGTGGCGCGGAGAGCACAGGGCGTGAAACATAAGGTGCGCTACCATCTACCAGGTACGCGGTGATGAACTAATGATACTGAATCTGTAGGAGCACGAGCCTGGGCGCTGGAACCCAGGATCTGGAGGCTAAGCGCAAGACGGAGGTGTCAACGCCCAAGGTGCGCGGCATATCAGTCGGTCTGTAAGAACGTCGCTGACCAGGTGCATGAAGGCGTTCACAGCGACTGCGCTGTACTACGCCAAGGCCCGGAGAGGCCGACTTTCGACTTGTGTCGAACGGACATGTCTTTCCTCTGCGACTTGGACCCGGCGTGCGACAGCATATGCGGAGTAGGGAGAGCAGATATACCACGGTGCGCGTTCTATTGCTGCTCCAGTTCGAACACGCATCCTGACTCCTCTCGTAGAAGGGCCTACGTGGTGCAAAAAATAGGGCGCTGGTCCAAGCCGCTTGATGTCCCTTCGCGCAAGGCAGAGCTCTACTCGAAGGACGGACACGAGCTCCCAATGTGGAAGGCTACAACGTCGTCGCTCCTGTACTTTCGACCGGGCTGCACGCAGAGCCGCGCGCACCGTGTCCGGGAGGGGACAGGACGCAGGTCGTCGCCCGTAATACATCGCGCCGTGCGCTCACACCCTTCCCCTCACCCGTACACGCAATGTATTCTACCATGGTCAATCATTGCGTCACGTCGTCGCCCGTATACCCTTGTCCTTCGTCCTTCCAATAAGTACCTTCCTCACTCTCTCATCCTCACTCTCTCTCATGCTCACGCGCACCATCGTAAAGGGACCGTCCAAAGCAGACGGCCCCGCACATATCTTTGATTCATTTTAGTTCGGCTTCGAGACTTTGTCGAGACATAGGAGACAAGACAGACACAGACAGAGAGAGAGCCGGAGCAAGCATAATCGGAACGTCATAACCAAAGGGAAAAAAGGGGGACCGGACACAAAAAAGGACGAGGCGAGATGATGAGTGGAGAGCACGAGAGCAGCATGGAGGAGAAGTGAGCTATAAGACAGTGTACTGGCGACGCGCACGTTGCGAGCCGCAGCGGCGATGACATGACATGTGAGAGATAAGTTTGGTGAGCAGCATAACGAGACGAGGCTCGAGTGGTGGGGTCTATATACATTCAGCGGTGTGTGGTGTTGCGAGGTGGGCGAGACATGACGCGAGGACTGGGGGGAACACGAGCTTGATGAGTGGTGGGGAGCGCGGCCGGGATCCTGATGTGCTCAAGCGGACCACTTCACGGGTCCGCCGTTCACATCGGCATCCCGGCCGTCGCACAAGGCAAGAAAACAACTAGCTATCCAGACGATGGGTGGAGGTGGTAAAAGGCGAAGAAGGATAAAAGGGTCCAGGAGGTGAGGTCGATATACGAGCGAAGGCGTCCATGCTAGCCTCGACGCTCGTACATCGGCATCTCATCCGGGAAAAGCGAAGTTGCAAAAGACGAGAAAGCAGGGCATTGACACGACACGCTGGTAGTAGCTGCAGAGGCCCGGGAAGAGGAATCAGCATTGACTGCCCAGTCTGATGGACACGCACCTCGTGTGTCGCTGCCCTGCGAAGTTCAGTTTCGGACGCGCGCGCTCGAGATTTAGTAACCCGACCACCCGCGGCGCTCAGTAGCGGCGCGCCTTCTTCTTACGCGGGCCGCCTTTAACCCCTGCCGCACGAGCACGAGCAGTGCTCTTCGCGACGGCGGCGAGGTACCGCTGATAGAGCGGCGAGTCCTCACGTTCCGCTCGCGTGACGCACTCCATCTCTTGGAGCTGCTCGTCTGTCAACGACGCCTGCTTCGCGACGCACGCCTGCTCGGTGATCTGGTGTCGGCGCCGCGCGTCCTTGCGAGCGTTGTTCTTGCCGCAGACCAGGCACGTAAACTTCTTTCCGAAGTGCGTGCAGTCCATGTGCCGCTTGAGTTCATGCGCACGAGAGAATCGCCAGTTGCACATGGGACATGAGAAGGGCTTGACGGCGGCTGCAGCGATGTCGTCGTCGTCGCCGATGGAGGATGGGGCAGGCGTGGGCCAGGGTACGGATGTAGATGCGACGCGGTCCGACCTGCGGACGGGGAGGGGTATTGGGGCGACCAATGATGAGGACGATGACGAGAGCGGTTGGTTGTTGAGGGCGGGGACGGGGACGGGCGAAAGCGTGTTGGCGCCGGTGTGGGTCTGGGTCTGGTCCTCGTCCTCGCCGCCGTCACTGGCGACGCTGGCGTGGTCGGCATCTTCGTCAGTGTCGGCGTCGGCGTCCATATCTTCATCGTCCTCGTCGTCGTCCGTGTCGACTTGATCGTGCGGGCGCTTGACGCCGGCCGCGAGCTCGGTATTAGGACGGCGTAGGCGGATGGTAAGAGGTTGCGTCGAAGCTGGAGGCGGCGGCGGCGGGGAAGAGGATGGTACGGTGGTTGACGAGGATGCTGTGTCGGACGCGGCGGCAGTGCTGTGGGTCCCAGTGGACGCGTTGGCGCTGGACGGAGTCGATGTCTTGGACTCTTCCTTGACGACGAGGGCAGCTTCGAGACCGGGTATGATGGAATCAGTTCGAGCAAGCCATCTACTCACCATTGAGGACTGACTCGGGGACCAGGACGGGGTAGGAAGTGCGTGTGGTACCGAAGGCGGGTGCAGCAGCAGGAGAGCCGGGTCGATGGTCGGCACGGGCGGCGACGGCGGACGTTGACTCTTCTGGCCTTCACCAGCGTAGAGGAGGAGTTGAAGATCTAAGAAAGAGTCGGGGTGGAGGGCGCCGGTGTACGCCTTCCACTCCCTGTCGCGTCTTGCAAGTGCCGATGCCGAAGCCGGCGCCCACGACGGACTGGGCTCTCTCCAGGCCGCCTGGACGTCGAGGAGGTTCTCCTCAAGCTCGGCAAAGGTGGGTGCGGGGCTTGTAGGCGATGGCGGCGGCTGCGGCGCACTCAGGCCTGCATAGAGGTGCGAGCGAGGCGTAAAGCAGACACGCACTGTAAGGTACGCCGTCATGGGCGCCTGCGTCTTGCTCGCGGCCGTCGTCGTTGCGCCATCGCAAGGGAAGGGTATATCTTTAAGTACTGGAGAGGAGAGTGGCGAGTCGAGGACGCTGCCGTCCTCGCAGTCAGAGATGAGCGTCATGGCCTTGGCCGAGCGGCCGGTCCCCGTCGTTAGATAGGGGTCGTGAGTCATTTCAGCGGCGCGACTCACGGTTTGGGTTGCTGGTGGGGAGATGTGGGGAAGCCGTACTGTTTGGGAGTCGTATTTGGTCTTGAAACTTGAGGGTTGCGGGATGGTAGGAGGCAGGAGGAAGATCGGACTTTAAAAGCCTTTTATACCTGGAATTCAATCGCCGTGAGAAAGCGTGTTTAGCTACCGAATTGTACGTCGTCCTCTCGGTCGAGCGCGCAGGAATGGAGAGATATACGCTGGGACAGATCGACGAGTAGAACGACGCGTGAAACGCGTCGCGACTGTGAGATCGCGGTGCCGCTCGACCGAGGCAAGATCACACGATCCGACGCGAGAAACGAGACCAGTTTCGTCGAAAATCGTAGAACGCCGCAGAACGCTCGCCGACGGTATATGCGCACGTCGAAACCTTGTGAAACGCGTCCTGGACACTGAGCGACGCGAGACGCGAGAGATTTCCGCCGTAGACTCCAAATGAATACGATTACGCGCGTGCAGGATCCTCAGGGACACGCGAGAGCAAATGTTAATGAAATGCACGCGCTCGAGGGCGGTGGGCCCTGTGCAAACGCGGGCGGGATTCCAGTGGGCGGTGCAACGAGGCAAGCACGCGTCGGTCCTCGTAGAACGTCGTAGAACATCGGTCGACTTATCGATCGCGAGGTGCTCGAGCAGCGTCGCGCGCGGAGAGGCACCCAAGAGCGAGCGCGAGCGTGGCGCGTCGAGGTTTCGAAGTCTCGCCGTGTCGCCACGTTTGTCGTCGACGCCAGCCATCGAGTAGACCAAAACAGCAAACAAGAGCGACCATAGGGAGTAAATATATTCGCTGGGACGAGCTGTGAAGAGAGCGAGGGGCGCGGACGTCGTGTGTGGGCTCTAGAGCGTTGTGGCGACCGGAGGATGTCCAACATCCGGCAGGATGCGGTTTCGCGTCAGCTTCCGAACAGCTCCTTGTCGCGACAAGGCCTCGTACTCTACACCACCTGCTCCCTCAGCTGTAGTTCTGAGGCGCACACCTAAAGACTTGAATGATTATTCTCGGAAGGTATCCGTTGTTCAGGAATTTCCTGGAAGTCTTTGCTCACATATTCCAGACACTCCGTGCTCGCAGGGCAAGGAACCAGCTCGATTTGATACAACACTACACACGCTGAGCAATGCCACATCACAAACCGAACAAAGCCCCGACAGACAGGACACGAGAACGGAGAACGCAGAGTGAATCAACGACGAGACAGCAAAGAGGCGACGAAGATAGCGCTAGCGATGGATAGCTAGGAAAGCGGGTGGTTGGAAGCTAGGGAAAGGAGCAGAGCAATACGAGGAGAGCATGGGAGAATAGCGAGATGGGCAGAAGAAAGTAGACGATGACATCAGGAAAAATAGCGAGAAAAACGACAACAACGAGAACGAGATATAGCAGTCCACACTGCTCCTTCCTGCAGTAACGTCCATGCCAAGCTTGCGGCGAACTGGGCGGCGTCTTTCGCGGCGATGGTGCGCGTTGATGAGTCTACCCAGTAGCGGGATGAGGGCGGTCGGACGACATCTGTCGATAAGTCGATGAGTCTATCCGACCGTTGCGCCTGGTGGTGGTCGTCGACGAGGCGAGGTAATGCGAGAAGATCGGAACTGGATGACATCTTTCAGTGTTGATGAGCCTGTCCAGTTCGGTCCGTGTGCTTTGGGGGTCGTGGCGCGGCGGGTGGTGTGAGCCCTTGGACGCGTAGGGTGGTCCCAATGTGGCGATGGCGATGGCGACTCTTTCCGATGTGGATGAGTCTCTCCGGCCTTGGCGGGACCGATGAGCGATGAGCGCGAGGGCAGGGAAAGCGCGATGAGGAGCACGGACGTGGCGACGAGGAGGTGAATCTTGAGGGACAAAAATGGATACAGCGACTTTGGCGGACCGAGATTATAGTGTTTGGTAATGGAGATGGCGATTGGTGACGTTGAGGCTTTGGGATAGCAGGAGGACGGTGCAGGCTAGCGGGATGGGTGCCGATGAAGAGCATCTTTGCGTGCAAGACGCTACGCGAGGCGGGCCTGCTGATAGCGCCGCGTAAGTCGAGAGTTGACGGGCCGCGTCGTCCACTCTGCCTCGAGTCCCTGCAGATGACGCTTCACTTCCTCCGGCTCGACGTCCTCCCCGCACAGCTTGTCGGTGCTCCACACATGCCGCAGGACCGAGTCGCGGCGCATCGCGTGCCAGCCGCACAAATTGCACATATGCGGGCAATACGTGTAGTCCTCGGGCTTGTGGTTGTCCGTCTCGACCATATGTCGCCTGTAGCTGACGTCGTTCTTCAACGTCTTGTTGCACTTCCCACCGCAAAACAAGACACGAGGAACATGCACGGCTGCCTTGCGTTTACGAAGGTCGGCACTCGTCACGTACACTGGCCAGCTCATCGTCAGCAGCTGGACCCTCGAGAATGCACGAACGTACCTCCGAAGCGTTCCTCGAGCTCTTTCTGGGTTGGCTCCTCGCCCTTGCGTTTCGCGGCAGCTTTACCGGCGCTATTTCCGCGAACGCGCTTCTTGGGCGCCGCCGCGGACGTCTGCGATGTACGTTTGCGCTTGGAAGTCGTCTTGGGCTGCGGCGCAAAGTCGGCGTCGCCGCTGTCGTCCTCTGACTGATACGCGTAATCTTCATCGTCGTCGTTGTCGTCCGTGGCATCTGGGAGGCGCGACGTCGAAGCGAAACCGTTGTCGTCCATCACCGCGCTGTCGAAGTCGTAGGTGGGAGCGGGGACGGCAGCAGCGCGCTTGGCAGTGCGCCGAGGGAAAGGCCTGACCGGACGAGAAGTGTTGCCGCTGCGGGACGTGGAACCGTAGGGTCGCTCGTTATTGTACATCTCGCCGTCGCTGTCCGGCGCGACGACAGCGGGTTCGCGAGAGCGCGGGAGACTCTTCATAGGCCGCAAGGTCGCGATGCCGTGAGCACGCTGGGCCGGGGAATCGTCGCTCGCGACAGCAGCGCGCTTCCGCTTCGGACGTCCCAGAGCCTCCTGTAGCTGACGCGCGAGAGCTTCATCGTTCGCGCATGGGTCCGGTGTGTTGTCGACGACGGGAGCGAACTGCGCTGCCTCAGCGGCGCCGCGCTGAGCGCGTTTCTGGCGAGGGCGCTTGACGGTGGCGGCGGCGCGCTCGTGGTCGTGATCGCCATTGTCGACGTCGTCCGCGGCGTCCGAGTGCGCGAGTACAATAGCGGGCCCGGGTTTGGTCTTGCCGCCAAGTGAATAGTTGGCGCGCGAGCGAGACGACGACGAATGCCGCACAGAGCTCAACACGGGAGCTTCAATAAGCGGCGCATCGACATCGTGACGGTCAGACTCATGCTCGGCGACGTCGGCGGCGGTGGAGGAGCTGATGGAAGGAGCGAGCGGAACGTGCGCCGGAAGTCCGCCACTCCCGCCGGCGACGTCCGGGGCGTTGTCGAAGTTGTTCCCGTTGTTCCCATCAGCGAGGAAGGCGAGTGCGTTGTCCTTGTTGTACTGGCTGTCCGACGTCGAGGGGTTCCATCCGCTGTAGTCCAGACTGTTGAGGAAGATGTCGATGGCATTGCTGCCCGCTGCAGGTGTGACCAAGCCCGTCGACGAAGTGACGCTGACAGGAGACGTCGAAAGGCCGGGCACGTCGCTGTAAATGCCCATTAAGGTGTCCGACGAACCGTTGACCTGGTTGAGCGTGACTTCCGAAGCTCCACGGGAGCCAGCCAGCGCGAAAGGCGCCAGCCATGGAGCGTTCTACAAAGCCAAGTGTCAGCAGAGTAACTTATTTATGGAGAGCTCCCCGCTCATCGCACCTTAGGAGGAATTGATCCCGCCACCGAAGGGTAGTAAGAGGTGAAGTCGACCTCGTTAGTCGCCATCGGCGACTGATAGACGTCCGGCATCAGCTCGAAGGACCTGGCACAGCGGATAGCATGAAGGTAACGCACCTGAGCTGAGAGCAATTCCATAGGGAGGTAGTACGCCGCGAGGCTCGTGGAAAAGTCGTTGGAAGGCATTGCCCAGTCCTAGACGTTGTGCCGAGTCAGTCCCATGAGCACAGAGCGAGGATGAAGCCCTCGCACCTCGCTGGTGGCGGTGTCATATTCCGGAACGTAATTGAGGTCCAGAGCCTCCACGGGGGACATTGAGCGAAAGATGCGGGGCTTCGTCATCTTGAGGACAGCGAGGCGCAGGGTATCGTCCGCGGAGGTCACGGTACAGCGAATGCGAGCAGCCCGGGGGAGACTCGTCCAGCGAAGGAGGGGAGAATCCTTATAAGTAATATCAACGTCGAGAGCAGAGTCAGAGTGCAACAGCTTCCCTTTGTGACTTTGGTCCGTCCCTCAAAGCGCTCCTGCGGAGATATTTTGCTTCTTCGTTGCACCCGGAGTGGTCGGCCCAGTAACTCGGCGCCGCGCGTGTTCCGTGTCCCCGTCTCCCGCTTATCTGCCCCGCACCCGTCGTCCCGTCCCCAATCTAAAATATGCATCGTCTACACCTCCCCAGAGCGCTCACTCTACGCTCTCGAAACTCGACGGGACGCCTGGTTTTTGCGTCGCCATCGGAACCTTTTGAACCCGCGAGGCTCATAAATCCAAAATGGGAGCTGTTGTTCACTCGGGAGGAGTGACAAGTCCAGAGTCCAGACGTCACAACCCAAACTTCGGGAGAATCCAGCCAGCCCTCTGCGCCCGGTGACCAAACAGTGAGAATTCCAGTCACTCAGTCGGGAATCGAGCGTGGCTTATTTGGGCACGTTGCTGGCAATCCGAATTCAAAGCGCGGGATCTATTCAGATTCGGTGTTGACTACTAAACAGTCCCTGACCCGCGTCGACGTCGAGCACGAGGAAGTGCCACGAGCGAGCTGAAGGCGAGGGGGGAGGCAGAGCAATGAGGACGTGGTCGAAATCGAGCGGCGGAGGAAGGGAAGATACTAACAAGCGTAACCCAACCGCACAGCACGCGTGCGTGGCCTGCGCGAAATTCAATTCGGAAATCTCGCACGCACGCTCCCTCTGCCTCGCGCTCGCTATTCCCTCCGTTGCCACCTTTCTGCCTTCCAGCTCAGCTCAGTCGCCAAAATACGCGTAAATTAGCATCGTACGTACTACTGGAAATCCCAAACGGGACGGCGATCTAATTCTGCACAGCATGGAGTAATATTTATTTAATTTCTCCTCGAAAGCCTATTGCAGCCTGCCAGGCACTGTACATTGAGCGTGGTGCAGGGGAGCTGCTGCGCACGCATTTGGTGTCGACATCGTGATCGTCCCGGTCCGGCGTGAACAACGTCCGCCGAGGGAAGCGCTGGAGTTGATGCGCACGGACGCTCCTTGTTCTTCCAGAGCTGCAGATATATCAGTAGACCCTGTTACTGCTGCACGACGTCTGAGAGGGCTATGCGGTTACGACGTTGAGAGCTCGGAGGGCACCTGCAACGCACTATCCCGGAAAGGGCATGGATGCAGGCGGCTTCTCAGGGGCTCTCAGATTTCCGTTATCGAAAGGGAAGGGATGCTCCGCCCGGTGGACGGCGTGCAGTCCATGCGCGCGCAACATGTTCTCGATTGCGACCAGCCCGACCGTGACGCTCCGGAGTCGATAAAGAAGAGCGATGCTATTGTAACTAGGGACGACATTGGGGCAGACGGTGTTAACATTTACAACGGAGTACGGAACACAATAGAGGTGAAACGGGGAGTACAACCTGGATATCGCCGTCGTTTAGGTTACAATGGCGGTGGAATGTCCGGAGATGAAGACGCGAAAGCGGGGGAACATCACAATGGCGGTAGTAGTAGTAGTAGTAGTACGAGCTTGCGGTCCTGTATAGAACAGCTCGGAAGGTCTCGACAGCATAACGCATCATGCCGGAGACCTGGCCAACCCACCCTCCCAGGTACATCACCGTTTTGCGAGACAGTTTCACGTGCACGAGCGGGACCGAGTGCCACCAGGTTTGCCCAGTGCGGTCCCGCGCGCAGTAACGCTCAAGTGCGATTCGCCGTCGGGTGATGCACTTCTAGTTTTCACCGTGCGAAGCTGAATCCCAGTCTGGCTCTCTCTGAGGGACATAACGTTCCGTCTTGTCGTATATCTCGAAAACGCGTAGCGTAAATCCGGCCAGTGCCCGAGCTGTCGAGTCGCATGCTAGTAGTGCAAAAAGTGCCTCCGATGGGGTCATGCCACGAACAGTGTCTATTGGCGGGACTAAGGGTCCCTGCTTCCTCTGAGAGCGATTCTCGGCTGCAACGGTCGCAGATTGCGGCCGTGCCTGCGTACAAATGTCCCAGAAGTCGCTACGACACTCCGTGAGTTCCAGGGAGCCTGTGCAATTGAATAGTGCATGCAACGGTTCCTCGACGGCGCTCAGGCAGAAGCGGCATAATCGAGATTCGCGCGGGATAGTATATGGTCTATCTGCACTTGGACGACGGAGGATTTCTATGGAGAGCCTGTGATCTGAGACGAGCAGTCTGGTGATGGCGCGTCTAATAGCCTGGTCCGAGATGCGTAAGTAGTCACGGAACTTCAGCGCGGGTGATCGCGTTTGTCCCTTCGCGTTGTAATCCACCCTGCTGTGCAGTATTTCGAGCTTCGCTGAGTTGTGTACTTCTGTACTGATAGACTCCTGCATTGCAGCCTTCAATTTGTTCATGATTTCGTCGACCGCGGGGGAGTCTAGAGTGTCAGGGACTGGAACCCCGACGTTGTAGAGCTGTCGACGGAGTTCGGACAGCCAGCCGCTTCCGGTGTTCGTATGCAGATCCGTTTGCGCCTTCATTGCTAGCGTGACGTAGTGTGCGTCCGGCTGTGCTAGTGCATATTTCAAGTACTTCAGCTGCAGGTACAGGCGCCGGAAGAGGAGCGGCCAGAGCCCCGTCTCTGTGAAGAGAATGCATCGCTGTGAACGCCAAGTGAACGCTTCTGTACTCCGAGGAGACGGCGGATATAGGCTAACTGGACTGCATCAAGTTTTGCTTGTTGTGCTAATGTCCCAATCCCCGTGACCTCCGCGGCCCAGGTAAGATGAGGGTCGACTTGTGCAGTGTAGAGGGAGCGACCCTGCTCTGGAGGTAGAGGCCCTGTGTGTGACTCTACGAAGAATGTGATGTTTGCAGCTCGACGGGCTTTCTGCGCGTGCTTGTGGAAGTGCGAGTCCCACAGGTTACCGGATGCAGAAGAGAACCAAACACCAACATAGCACTGCTCTTTGACTATGGCGAGGGGGTCCCCATAGATAGTGAATGGCTGTGACAGCTCGGCGACCTTTGCCCTGGGCCGGGAGAAGATCATGACCACAGTTTTCTTTGCATTGATCTCCATGTGATTTTTGGCTGCCCAGGATCCCAGAGCGTCGAGCTTCTGTTGAAGTCCCTCTGGGGACGACGACATGAGAGCCATATCATCCGCATGCTCGAGATGGGCGATTATGGATCCGGCTAACGAGATATCATCGGGGTGCACCGCCGTCTCGAAATCAGCGAGGTAAAGAAGGAACGCGAGCGGCGAACCAGGATCTCCCATGAGAATGCCGAGTTTGGCTGCCATTTCTTCGGAGAGTCCATCCCCTTGCCGTAGACGGTAGCGCATGTCAGCGTACAGCTTACGTAACCAGTCGAAGACTGGACCGCATATGCCCATTTGCCACATCTTGAACCAGAGCATGGTGTGGTCCACGGAGGGAAATGCGTTTCTGAGGTCCACAAATGCTACATAGGCGTGTTTCTTCTGTGACCAAGCGGTCTCGATGACAGACCGGAGGACAAATGGATTGTTCTCTGTACGGAACCCCGGCCGGAAGCCGTTTTGCGACGCTGGGAGGAGGTTGTTACGGTCTACAAACTCCCTCATGCGGCGGTCCAGGAGCATCGTCATAAGTTTGAGGAGACAACACTCCAGTGCGAGGCGGCGACGAGCGCATGGGACCCTTCAAGCTCAAGCTTCAAGCGCGCCATCGCAAACAATAGTCTACTGCAGTTTCTTCTGAGCGCGCTCTGCCGCCTTCGCCCTCGTTTCTTCGGGCGCGATCATCGTGCCGTCGCTGCTCCAAAGGCGCATCCATCGCTCTCGCAGAGCCTCGTCGGCCGTCTCGCAGTCGTAGTCCGTATCCGTGTGGTGTCGCGTGAGCGCATCATCGCGCGCGTAGGTAATGAAGCAGCACGAGCAAGCGTAACGCCAGAGACCGTCGCGGACGACTCCGTGCGCCACTGTCGCTCTCAGATGGCGGTTGAGCTCGTAAATGCGCTTGAATGAACGGTTGCAGTCTTCGCATCGAAATGCGCCTGGACCTGTCAAAGTCGTCAGATCCAATATCAAGTGGCGAGGTTCACGGTCACCTCCTGTGCGCTTGCGAGGGACGACTTTGCGGCCCCGTTTCAGCCTCGCAGCGACGCTCTCGTGGTCGCTGTCTCCCTCGCCATTCTCCTCGACGTAGGCGTCGTCGTCGTCCGATGTTTTGCGTTTGTGGAGAGGACGTTTCCTCGAAGGACCCGCGCCGGGCTCGGAATTTGACGCTGAAGTAGCCAGCGGGTCGCCACTGTCACTGGTCGACGCTGACACTGGAGCGATGAAGGTGAGGGCAGGGTCGATGCCATGCTCGACTGGGAAGCCCTGACTATGAAGGCGGAACCTGTCCGCCGCGGTGTCCGAATCGAAACGAACGTCAAGGGCGAGAGCGTTACCGACGAAGTGTTGAGGAGGGGAAGACGCGAGGGATGTGAAAAATTTGAATGGTACTGGGGAGAACGTGGGAGAAAGCGTGTGGCTAGTGGTCGACGAGGCTGGGGACCAAAATGACGACGGGGAGGTTCCATAGGAATAGTCCAGGACGAACGGCGAGTCGTGAAGAGGGCCTGGCGGACGCATAGTGGTGACAATGGCTTGCGCGTTCGTCAAGTCGTTGCCGAGCGCCGGCGAGCTCTTCGCGCGTGCAGACTCTCCGGGTTCGTCGCTGTAAGTATTCACGAGTGGTTTCTAGATCGTTTTGAGTGACTGTGAATCACATTCCCTATGGAGACTGACCTGTGCAGACATATTTTCGTCGTCGCAAGTCTGGGCGAGAAGAGCTCTGGGCCGCACTTATATGCCTGCGTTGAGATGGCGAGGAGACGAAAACAACAGCGGTCTTTGAACAAACGGGGATGTTACAGCTTCCAACATTAGTCCTTCCTCAAGCGCTGCAAGGGCGAAAAACAACAGAGGGAAGCTCGATAATGAACCCGAGAGTGACGACGTGTTGAATGTTGACGTGAAGACAACACGGATTTCCGCGGCGCGCGCGGTCGACCACCATCCACGAGTCTGCCAAATGGCCATCAACCCAGCGACAGCCTGAGGATGCTGCTAACAGCCTGCTGGCTGGCGTCTACGGCGTCCTCTACACCTGTCAGTTGTGGAGACAGCGATTGAACCCGGGCGAGATGTCCGTCGCTCCGTGGAGCCCATGAAGTACGAAACTCATCGATGCGCATTTAGACCAAAACGGGAGGGCCGCGTCCTCGCCAGAGATTCGGCAGCGATGGGAAAGGGCGCCAAAACGACGACAGCTCTGATCCCCGTAACGGACCAAATCCCAGGCCTCGTGCCCACAGAATCCGGAATGAACTTCGCCGGGGCGATGCGGAGTGGGAGAACTTGGCAACCGGGATCCTAGAAGAACAAGGCCAGGAGGACGCGTCATCAGAGCAACGACTGCTGCAGGCAGGATGGACCCATGGTGGCGGCCAGCGCTTGTGTGTGGGAACGGCTCGAAGTCGCCAGATATTGCGCAGCGAGCGGGCGCGATAAGAACGCCAGGGAAAAGGAGACCGAGGGAGCAACAAAATGTGCGCAGGACGCAAGTGTATTCGAGGCTCGGTCTTGCGCTGTAGAGTTCGAGCAAGATCTTGGTGACAGGGAGGGCACAGACCGTTCGTACCGGGTTCATATCGTAGATTGCGACGAAGGGGACAATCGGTTCTCGCCGGACTTTCGGGACATGTGAGCGTTCGAGAGGAAGATCCAGACCAGTTCTATCAAAGCACGACGAGATACAAGTACAGTACAGGAGAGCAATAAACAGCGACGGCGATGTGTAGCCAGATGAAAGCGATAGAACAACGGTGACGAGCTCTGGGAGCTACGAGTCAACATTGTCCCATAGATACAACCAAAAAGACAACAGGGGGCGAAAACGGGTAGCCAGATGAAAGCAATAAAACAATGGTGACGAGCTCTACGTGTATGGAGCTACAAGCCAACCTTGTCCGACAGATACAACCAAAAAGACCACAAGGGGCGAAAACGTGGAGGGACAGCGCGTGATGAGAACGCGAGCGAGGATAACGAGGAGAGCGCGAGCGATGAGCAGGAGTATGGGGTGAGCGATGAGCAGAGGGAGAGCGCGAGAGTGGAGCAGGGTATGAGAGAGCAGGACAGAGCGGGGCGGAGAAAAGGGGAAAGCATATAGAAATCACTGCAAAAGTCTGCGTAAGACGATGCATACAGTTATCAGATGAAGACGTACTCAAGTCATTTCGGCGGTGCGTGTATCCGACGACAAGTCGGTGCGAGAGTATTCTACTCCTCCTCCTCCTCGCTGCGCGGGTCTCTGGGGTTGAACAACCTCAGACGAGTGAGGCGACAGGTTTCACCCGCGACGAGCTTGACGTGCTCGCGATGCGCCTGGATCATCTCGTCCTGCTCCGCACGCGAGGCCGGCACGCAGGCTTTGAGTCCCCTCCAGTGTCTCGCCCGCGAGTCCGTCCGCGCGAAGCGCGCACCGCAGGAGCTGCATAGGAAGCGAATCTCGCCCAGATGTGAGCCCTCGATATGACGTTGCGCGTCTGGGCTGCGACCGAAACGCTGGAGACATTTGTGTTCGCCGTCAGCGGCGGTGCACCCCCACACCTCTTTAGTGCCGTCTTCGCTTTTGCAGATGAATACGGGCTCTGCATTCAGGTCGACGATCTCGGGTCCTGTATACGCCACTGAGCAAGGCAGAGGGGATGCGAGACTTCAAGACGTACCGGTGGCCTTTGGTCCACTCTTGCCCTTGGCCTTGGCCTCGGAAGACTTTGCCGTGACTTTGGCCTTGGCTTTGGACTTGCCCTGAGACGACGAGGTGGCAGCGCGAGAGCTAGAGGGCGAGGAGCACGCGGTGTCGTCGTCGTCGTCGCAGTCGTCGTCGCCTTCATAGTCGTCGCCATCATCCTCGTCGCCACCGTCTTCGTCGCCAGAGCCATGCGAGTCGTCCTCGTCGTCCTCGAGGTAGACAGGTGCGACAGTCTTGCGACGCTTCGACGTCGACGGCGCGGCTGACTCCGTGGCCTCGGAGAAGGAACGCTTCTTGGTGGACAACTGAGCGACGGCGGGCGAAGCAGCCGTGGCGCGGGTACGAGTAAGCCGGGTAGAAGCGACTGGAGCGACGAGCGAGGCAGGACGGGCGATGGGTGCGATGGGCGGAGGGGCAACTGGGCGCAGCCTCGCCTGCTGGCGAGCCTTCTTCGCCGTCGCGCGTTTCGGCGGAGGCGCTTTCTGCGCCTTCTTCGTCTTCTTGGGTGCCGGGGCCCACGCGTCGTCGTCACCGTCGTCGTCGGTGTCCGGGCTGTGGGCGCGTTTGCGCGTGGGGGCGGGAGGAGGTGGCCGCGGCGGCAAAGAGAGAGCGAGCGGTACATCGTCCTCGGACATGTCATCGTCGTCGCCATCGTCCTCGACGGTCTCGCGCAGCGGAGCGCCCAGCTCTGCGGGATCGATGCAGCCCTGCCAGATAGCAGGCGCCGCGGGCTTGATGTCGTCGACGAGAAGACCGACGTACGGCGAGGAGGGGAGCTTGACCTCGAGGTCGTCGACGAAGCTGAACAGCGTGAAGGCCGTGGACGATGTATCGGGCGCGGATGAGCTAGCGCTGTGAGGCGACGAGCTGGCGAGGGATGGGGTATCGTTATCGAACGGGGCATTGTGCTCCAATGGCGGGAAGGAGTTAATGTCCAGGCTGTTCCGAGGCGGCGAGCCGTACGGTGAAGCCGCCCAGTACAAATCGCCAAGCGACCCTAACGAAAGCCACGAATCGCCACCTGTATGGACGAGGTTGGGCTTAACGACAGGCCTCGTGGGTGTCGAGCGGGAGGAGAGGAGCTGGGGAACATTGTCGACGGTCGGGTCGACGAAGTGCGGGAACGAGAAGGACGCAGACGCCGGGTCGAGGTAGATGCTATCGAGATCCATAGCATCAGGGACCTAGTGCACGATTAGCATGACGCCAACGAGGAATGGAATGCTTACCGTGACGTTGTTGGACGACGCGGTGTTGTTGGACATCTGTATGGGGTATGTTTGGTGCATGCGCTATTAAGCAGATTTGAGACGCGGGTTGCTGCGCGGTGGGGGGATTGCTGGCCGCGACGAGCAGGAGGGCGAGTGTGAGTGGGATAGAGTGTCGAGTGCGAATGCTGGGGTCGATGAGCGTCGATTGCGGGCGACGGGGGGTGCAGGGCGAACGACAAGGGTCAAGCGCTGCGGGGGGAAGGAAGGACCGCGAGGGAACGGCCTTTTGTACTTTCGTCCTCCCTTTCGCACAAGCGCGCACGCAGAGCAACTCCTCGGAGGCCGGAAGCGTGACAGTCGACTACGCACAACTGGCCCGGACCCGAGCGCCCGGCGCGCCCCTTGCACAATGGACACCAAACTCGCACGACATGCTCGAACACGGAATCGCGCCCACTAGCCCAGCTCCGGAGGGCGTGTAACTTGGCGGCGGCGTCGTTCCTGGCGACTGGGACATGGGCGGTGGTGGGAGGAAGCAGAAGAGCGAGAACAACACGTGTCGGCCGCGCGGTGTGCCGGCACGCTGATCCGTTCGACCGTGCGAGCGATCTGAAAATCCGATCCCGCGCGTCAACTCAGAGTGCAGGCACCGATATTACGCAGGATCGACACGAACCTGTGCTCATGCAATTAATCCTTCACTGCGAGCCTGCGGGAGGGTGGCAATATGATATCTTGGTCGCAACCGTCGCGCGCCTCGAGGCCATCGGAATGCAGAACACTGCCTCGTCGAGTCGCGGCTGCACATCCGGGATTCCTGCGTCTGTGTTGACGGGAGCGTTAAGAACGCACTACCACACGCTGGCGTCATGATCAGTATAACGGGGTGACAGGCATGTAACGCGCGTACCCCTGATGCGCAATGCAAAAGACGTTGGAGATAACGGGAGAATCATGGCAGGACCGGCGGGGATTTGCGTTCTGACTCGACCTCTACGGAACACGGGTGAGCATGTGAACGCGGCACGCACTCGGGGGCGTAGCTTCTTTCATTGAATTTCGAGATACGCTTCACGGGTAACATTGCCCTGGAGATGCTAATCTGCGTTTCCTTTTAGGGAGCGGAGAGCCGGGATGGACTGAGCTCACTAGAACTGGGTATGCTGAAGGTGAGAGGAACAGCGCACAGACCATGCGCCTCGGTAAGAAGACAACCCGAGCGGACAGGAGGTTCTCCCGACTATCGATCTACCTTAAAAGGGTTCGTCCGGTGAGTGATCCCGTATTTCCCTCCCACGCAATGCACCAGCAGACGCTCGTGATGATGGCGGACGACAATCGATACAACAAGCCAGGAGCGTGTCATCTTGAGACAATGCAAGAAGTTAATGGCTATATACCCCGAGGTGATTCGTCCAAGATGAAACGCCTCGAACTCGCCAAGCTCGGCAGCAACTCCGCGGCAGACCGCGGTCCTCCACCACTTCGACGAACAAGGAGAAGACGGGCGGTAGACGACGGTTCTGCGACGACCAGGCCGATGATCTAGAAATTCCGCAGCTGCGATATCGACACCTCTCGAACGGTATCGGCGTATAAGTCCCTGTCGAACATCCGCGGACCGACTCCGCTCCCGCGTACAAGAGGGAAAGAGAGGGATTAGATACCCACAGGAGACCGTAAAGAGGGGGAACAGCGTTGCAGCACGACGAAGGTGTTGCGAGAACTCCAAGTCACGCACGACCGCAGACGACTGTCAGCGCCTCGAGGGTGGAACGTTATGCAAAACCAAACGGTCCAAGCCGATGTCCAAGCATACTGTACAGTCAGAAGACTGCGGGGAGTTGTAGACAAGGTGAGAGTGCATCAACACCGTAAATCTACGCGCGTACGTCCAGAAATTCGTCTTACCAGGCTGACCACGACCATTCGCATGCAGCGCGTGCCGAAGCGCCATAGACTGAAAGTACACCGTCATGCCGGGATGCAGCACGTATAGATACCAGTCGTGTCCGTGGATGACGAAGTGCTGCGAGGACACACCCCGCGACGGCCATGAGAAGCAAGACGTCGACGTCCCGGATGCGCATCCTTGGGCGCTGCTGCTGATTCAATATCGCGCAGCCTGACATCTCGCGCCGGGCGCACAGCTGGACTGGTTGTTGGACAAGGCCACCGACTCCAGCTGTGTCGATGATGAACAAAGGCGGAAGATGTGGTCGCTGTACTGGTGGTGTCAGGACAGCTCCTGGGGCTCAACGCTAGGCGGGATCATGGGTCCCAAGACGGGCTCGAAATCTGCGGCGTTGTCGGCTTTGAGCCTTTTTTTTTCTGAGCAAAGACGACAACCAGGAGAAACGGGAAGCGCCGGATGATCTCGTCCCTTTCCCTCTTGCCACCATCTTCACAGCTAAATCGTCGCGAAGTACCCACGTTATCCTCTTTGCGCGTATCGGACGGAGTTGCGAACTCAATCAATCGTGCATGCGTCATTAGGCAGGAACAGGTGCTATGCTTTCTCTGCTATCTGCCGACGCCACTCGCTCTGTATGCTACCCTTCCTGCTCTGAACTTGTCGACGTCGTGTATCGACTTCACCCCTCGACGCGTAAACCTCTAATCATTCTTGGGCTGGTCTTGAACTGCCAACGCTCTTTGAATCTACACGATGATGCTTCGATACCTGCACACGATCAACGACTACGTATGCATTTGGGTATTCTAGAGATGCGGAAACGGGGCAGATTTTTGGCTCGTTCAAGGCTCTGCTGTGTCAGGCGCTGAGATAGCGCGTCTACCCCGCAGGACCTGTGTCGTTCTGTCCACCAGGCTCTTTACTACATCCCAGGCTTGCACTCGGCTGTGCCAGGCGAAGAACGCGAGGATGATCGTACCAGCAACAATGATCGCGCGGTAATGAACGACGCTCGCAGCGACGAGCAGTGACGTTGCAGCAACGAAGAAGGACAGCATAGGGAGTCGAGTCTGCATCGGACGGTTGATAATATACGTCTGACGGGGATGGGGTTCTCAGTCTATCTGCTCTGTTATGGTACTGGCCAGACGTACCTCGAGATCTCCCACACTCATGCCCCGTGTTTTGATGATTAAGGCGCATGCAGCAACAATGGTAAGTGACATCGCGGCCTGCGAGATTGTGACCACGACTTGTATGACGACGGTCAAATGCGGGACCGTTGAAGTGCTGAGTGCATGCGCAGGGCTATCGTCAGGGTAAGTCTACAAGTCCTATCTTCCAGCATCACCGTCGATGGCTCACCCAATGAGGCCTAATGACTTCCGCGGCGGTGAAGTTCAGATGAAGACGCTGGCAGAAATGTGATTGCAGTGCTCACAAGATATATCGTTGTCTTAACCGGGCTGAGCATTGGAACGAGATCTGGAAGGATATTTCCCATAGCCTTGTGCATGCACGAGTGACGAATGAGAGCGCTTGCGTCGCATGGCGTAGTTATATACCGCTTCACCTCGAGGTGGATCTGCCAAGGTTCAACGTTGCAGCACCTCAATAAGGATTGTTAGCGTCGGCCCATTCGCGGCTTCCCAACACCCTGCAGGCCTAAACTCTCGCCCGCCCATCAACGTCAACATCATGGACGGGAACTACGTGACGTGAACTTGCTTACCTTGTTTACAAGGGGAGCGGGATGGTGGGCGGGCGAATCTCGCAGTTACACGATTCCGTCGAGCTGAAGTAACGCCAGACACGCTGCTATGAGGATTTTCCTACGTTCGCGGCCACTGGTAGCTGCCGAGTCGCATCCCTACTTCGAGGATAGCCTGGGTCCGCAGAAGAATATGTCACGCTTGAGATTCGCGACTGAGACTGGCGATTTCAGCGAGCTTGGCGCGAGATACGACAAAGCTAGGCACCACGGACGCAGCGCGAAGCCGACCGTTCTTGCTTTCTCCTCGTCAGCTTCATCTGCAACCCAGTGCAATTCTACCTTCGCTCCGTCGACGTTTACAGACGTCACGACAGCGTCGGATACAGTATAGACCCACTAGCATCACACTGTAAACGATTACGGTATTGTGTCAAATTGACGGGGAGCCGCCATCAGGCCCTAGGTGTCAGCGTATCATACATACTCACTGTAAACGAGCCTCGGCTACGCTCTCGCGTCGCACCGCTGTGGGTCGCCGATGACCGCACAGGATGATGCTGGTGTTCATACCACCCGAATTATGAGCCGGGGCTCAGTAGGAGTATGTTGCGGGTGGCCAGATTTCACCCTCACTCTACCCTCAAGGGTCCCGCGGCCGCCACGAGCGGAACCTAATGTCTCCGCTCTCGAGCATACAGTACTATGAATCTACAGGCGTTTCGTTCATGTGAACGTTTGGATTCCTCGATTACTACATGGTATATAGATCGGAAGCTGAGACTTTCCGGACGACAAGGGGACTGAGAACACTCAGTTCAAGGCAAATTCGAAGCCCCCGAGTTAGGCGTCTTCGTTGGAAACTGGACATCTCGTCAGCGTCCTCGCACACCCAAGAAGGAAAGCCTACATCGAGACACATCGAGAATCCTTTCTCATCGTAACAGCAAAGGTTCCCGCGGCCCGTAATCATCCTCTGTGGCGGTCCCTCGACGGTGATAATCTTCGGGACTCCATCGACGAACTTCTTGGGAACTGGAGTATTCGCCAGGCTGTTGATGTCGCAGAGACTGAAGCTGTCGTCTGCATAGATGCACACCCACCAGTCGTGATCGTCGATGTCAGAGTCGTCGCCTCCGAGCTCGTCGGACGACGGGAGGATTTCTACGAGGGCGACTGCGAAGCCGAGTTGCTTGCGGAGCAGCGCAACGACATCGACGTTGTTGTATCCCTTTCGCTCGGGGAGCTTATCCTTATGCTTCGCGCGGTATGCGGAGAGCGCTGAGGGAGTGAGTTTGTAGCCGGCGAAGATGACGGCTTGGCCGGGCATGATGAGAAACTGAGATCGGGGAGAGCGACGAAGCGACGAGGGAGGCACACAGTGGGGTCAAAGGGCTGGCCAATTTGTATCCCGTCGTCAAAGAAGTACACGTGTTGGCGGCGTGCATTGGATGCTTGTCCTTTGAATGAACGCCCCTTTTCACTGTGAGACTGTGGCACCAAAACACAGGTTCATTGTGTAAACGCCGCTCCTTCCGTTACGTAAGCTCTTCCAAGATCTCATCTGGAGGACGTGCACGTGGGATGATTGTCGAGGCTGACATTCAAGTCGGAGGTAAGACGCCGAAGTGTCCGTAACGTGCCGATCCTGTTTCTTCACCCGTGTCTAACTGACGTGGTCGCCAGCTCACTCTGACCTCGATGATTCTATCGACATGAACTACTTCTATCTTCTCTATCTCCTCGTCGCCCTAGACGGCAGCGCCGCGTCTGCAGAGCCTGCCGCGGTCGCGGTCGAAGCGCCGGTCTGCAGCGCACACGGGCCTTTGTACGCCGTCGAGCAATTTGCGTCTCGATTACGACTCGCCAGTCTTCCAACATGTCCCACGGACGGCTCGCACGACGCTGCCGGCGCAGAAATTCTGTCGTTCGAGGAGTGGAAGGCGCTCCAGTTCGAGCTTCAGCAGCAGCAGCAGTCCAACGGGTCCTCGTCGAGCTCGTCGCCACCCACGACGACCACAGCCGCTGGCGGCAACGACACGTCTACCACGCCCAGCGAGCCCGACGACGCCGCGCCAGAACACCCGAGTCCACCGGCGACGGAGAGCGCGGCACCGAGCAAGTTGCCGTCGCTGAAGGACCGGTACAACTACGCGTCGACGGACTGCTCGGCGCGCATCACGAGCTCTCACCGCGGCGCGAAGAGCGCTGACAGTATTCTGTCGCACAAGAAGGACCGGTACATGCTCAGCCCGTGCAGCGCCAAGGAGCAGCACGTCGTCGTCGAGCTCTGCGACGATATCCGTATCGACACCGTCCAGCTCGCCAATTTCGAATTCTTCTCTGGCGTGTTTCGCAAGTTCTCTGTTAGCGTCAGCGTCGATGCTATTGCCTGGGAGCATGCAGGCGACTACGAGGCCAAGAATGTTCGCGGTGTGCAGGTGTGTCTCGTTCATTCGACTCGATCTCTCTCTCTGACCTTACTCTAGTCTTTCCACCCGCCGCAAGACCTGCCCAACTTCTATCGCTACGTACGCGTCGACTTCAAGAGCCATTATGGCAACGAGTTCTATTGCCCCGTCTCGCTCTTGCGCGTCTACGGTCTCACGCAAATGGAGAAGTTTAAGCGCGAGCTGGCCGAAGAGCAAGCGCGCACCGCAGCACCCGTTCCTGTGGTCGCCGCTCCAACAGTCGACGTGCAGGCTCCCGAACCCACCGCCGCAGATGTTAGGGAGAAGGCCAAAGAGACGGCGGAGGAGCACGTGCAGCCAAAGACGGAGACCGACCAGCCAAGTCCGAGCGGTACGCACGGTATCAGCGACGTCGCGCTGCGGCCCAGCATCGAGCTGGCTGATTTAGAGCAATGCGCTACGTCGGCGTCTGTCGCCACGTCTAATGCGTCCACCGCGACATCGGCGCGTGCGTTGGACTCGACAGTTACGTCGGCCACCGCTTCAACGAGCGCAACCTCCGTCGACGCCGCACATGCTACCATCTCGTCCTCCGCTCAGTCTCCGAGTAACACTGTCGCTTCCAACGGTAGTGCTTCTGCTTCCACATCTACTCCTGCAACAACGACCGCCACGACGAAAGCCGCCCCACCACCGCCGCCTCCGCCGCCGGCAAAACCGACACTAACGCCCGGCGACTCCATATACCGCACGATAATGAACCGTCTAACGCTTCTCGAGGGGAACAGTACGCTCGTCATGCGTTTCGTCGAGCAGCAGGCGATCAACATTCGCGATGCGTTACGGAGACTTGAGGAGGATGTTGGGCGGTTGGATGGCATCGTACGTCCCATTTTCCCGTTTTTCGCACAGAGTCAGTCTGATGCGAGCCGTACGACAGACCAAGTCGCAGCAGACGCTTTTCGCGCGTACGCTTTTGGAGATGGAGCGTGAACGGAGGGCGTTGGACGAGGAGAGGGTCATGTTGATGCGTAAAGTGGCCAACCTGTCCGACGAGGTGCGGTCACTTCCACTTTCCACTCCAGTTCTCGTTCTGACTTCCGGCCGTAGGTGGTACTCGAGAAACGTCTGGGAATCGCCCAACTCGCACTGCTCGTCGCCGTACTGCTCTTCCTCGCCGTGACGCGCGGCTCAGGCGCAGTCGTCGCCTTCCCACCTGCAAGGTCAAGGACGTCTTCGCTCTTCATGCCTGATCTTCGACCACGCGACCGTGTGACATCGGATCCGAAACGCCGCATTATCGAGTCGTCGAGGCCTCTGCAGAATCCTCAAGCGTCGCCTGCACCTTCGCGCGCGCCGGTGCCCTTCCCTGCAGACTCGCCGCGCACTAGGGACTTCACCTTCCCCCGCTCGCGTACGCCAACGCTAGGACTCGGACGACCGAAAACGCCCACACCGAAACCTGCGCGGTTACGCAGGAGTAATTCGAACGTGACGAGTCCTGAGGGCGTCATGAGCCCGTCCTCCGCCTCTTTAACGGGACGGAAACTTGCTCGGACGGCGCATCTGCATGAGGTGCAGGTGCGTAGGAGGGGTTCGAGAACGCCTAGGACGGGGTTGGCGAGTCCGTCGCCTACACCTGACCCGGAACCTGCACCGGAGGAGTGGGTGACGGATACAGAGGAGCTGGAGACGGGGAAGGGGACTTGGCAGGTGGAGGAGAGTCCGCTTGCTGCGAGACGGAGACGATCTAGGGGTGTGTCTATAGGTGTTGCTGGATGATCACGAAATGAATTCTCTGTCTTGGTTCTACTGCACCTATGAGAGTATAGTCCTGAGGTGCCGGTAGGGTTCGTGAACTTGAAGGGCGGTCTTTCCCGTTCCCGTCTCTTGCTTTCGGACTGGCCTGCCACATCACTGGATTTTCTCTTGCGCCTGGCCACACTGGAATATCGTTCTATGGATTTTGAATTGGGGTATAAGCTTGTTATCTGCGAGAGAATCGTACATAATACAGTGCAAGGCACACTCGTCAAATCGGGCGTCCTCTCGGGCAACCTTTCAGCGTCCTACGCCTGCCCTGCAACGCGGCCTGACACCTCGCGTTGGAGCTGCCACCTCGGCGAGCCGACCTCGCACGGGTACACCATCAGGGCACCCAAAGCTTTCGCAGACTCTTCCAACTCGCGATATTTGGCCATCTCTTCGAGGAACCACCCATACGTCGCTCCGCCGTGCATCATCTCGCGCCTCCACCAGTCCTGCAGCCCCGCGATAAAGTCGTCGCTGAACTGCCAGTACTTGAAGTCGATCAGGACGAGGGCCCAGTCTGCGCGGACGAGTTCGTCGCCGAGGAGGGCGGTGTTGCCTTCGTGCTCGGCCATGAGCGCGCATTCGTCCATTGTGCGGTGCTCTTCGTAGGCTTGCGGGTGCGCGGAGATGCGTTTCTCGTGACACATGATGCATGGGTATTCCGGTCCGAGTTCTGCGGCGAGCTGGAGCATGCGACCTGCAGAAAGAATGGGCATGGTTAGAATTGGATCTTATCTTCGAACGTTGTTGGGAGGAACGTACTATCGTGCTCATACTTGCGGTGCTCGTGCCAAGTGGGCGCACATTCCCTCGTCCAAGACTCCAACCACCCGTTCGGAGATCCAGGTATGCACAGAGGGATTTGCGGTGGCTCGGCGCCTGGTGCTAACGGACTGAAGGCTATCACAGTATTGCGCGTCAGCGAAAGGCGATAGTGTTTAGGATGAAGCTGGGGTACGTACCCTCGCACACTTCTGGGACTGGAGGAAGTAGCTGAGCGAAGTCCTTCGGGTCGAAGCTGACTCCAGTCGCGTCGGATGCGAAGTTCAAGAGTTCCTCAATATTCTCCGGGGTCAACGACTCCACCCACTTGATCAAGTCCTCAGAGACCTGCTCGTCGATGACGGGAAGCGGCGTTCCCGGCTCCTCCGAGCGCGCACGGGCTTGCTGAGCCGCGAGGAGGAAGGACGCGTTGAGGTCGGTCGACATGGGTGAGTGAGGCGGTGAGTTTGGGTGTGAAGCGCTTTCAGGTCTGACCTCGTTCCTTTTGTAGGTGCATGAACGTGGTCTGGTAGCATGGTAACGCTATGTCCAGAGGTCTGCAACCACGACCAGGTCCCAGCGGTCTGCGGTTGGACGCTTCGCTGCTCACGACCACGAAGAACAAAGATGTGGGCACTACTGTGCGCTTGCTAGCAGATAGTGCCCGGCGACGCATTGATCATTGAACCACAGGGAGTAAGCGCACGTTCGACCCCTTACTTTGCTCACTTTGCGGCAAGATATCCGGCTTCCCCGTTTGTGATGTCTCACAGTACGACCACAACATCTCCACGTCTCACACGAGCTCTGAGTCATCTGTAAAGGTAACTACGCTTCATACAGGCCTCGTTGAAATGTTGGCTGATACAGATGCCCTGGCAGGATATGTTTTGATCTGGAAACACACAGAGCTTGAGGAGGCGACTATGCTATTTATCGGGACCTACGAACGCTGATGAGACTCGAGTTCAGAGGACGGCGACCACCGCCGAATTCGAGTCGAAGCGCAGTGCGCACAAACGGTCTAAGCTCGTTCCGGCGCTTGGCCCTGCGATGCATTGTGTGCTGCGTCTCACTCTAGCATCGACCGTCTTCAAGAGGAAATGCCACTGAAGCGCCACCTACGCTCGTGGTTGCTTATGCTCGACGGCTCTATAAAGCCTGGGCTCCCTCGGGGGGGGCGAGCGCCAGAGTGTCTCATCACGCTTCCACTTAACAATATGCCCTCCTCGACTTCGAATTCGACTTCGACTCCTCTGCGTCGCGCTCAATTACCATATCATCGCTTCCCTGCCGCGGTGGAGGTACTTTCATCTACTACCCTTGTGATTGAATCAACTCGCAACTGACTTTATGTGCAGGAGCCCGGAAACGACGACTCTACGACTACGACAGACAACGACTCTGAGACCAATTATGAAACCGCTGACGACTTCTCCGACGACGAGACGATGACAATTGCTGTGAATTTATTCACCAAATCGACACCGAACTTGCATGGTCCGACGTCTACGCCGTTTCCGCCTTTACCACCGCCGCCACTCCCGTCGACTCTCCGAGCGTCGTGTCCTCCTCCGCCTCGCCGACTGACCCGCCCTGGGATACCTCCTCCGAAGCTCCCACCGCTCCCGCACGTGCCACTGCCGCTTATCCCTCCCATCGCGAACAAGGACCTTCCTCCAGTCCCACCTGCCAGCAGGTCGCCGTCGCCGTCATCCTCATCAGGCACATGCACCGACAAGCGTCCTTCCGTCGATATAAACGAGAGCTATCGCCACTATCGAGATACCCCTGCCGGACGAGCAACTCGGGCCCGGACGGCGTCATCCTTAGGGTCAGCGAGTTCGACATTCTCCTTGACACCCCCTCCACCTCCACCGGGTCACGTCTACCTGACTTCGACGGAGATCATACGGGCCAAAGGGCCTGAACTACACATTCCCTACCACGTGAAGGAGAAGTGCTGGGCTGTCATAGAGGGCACGAAGGCCGCGAAGAAGAAGGTCAAGACTATTACTCGTCAGGCGTCGCAAGAGGTCATAGGCTCGGCGAAAGATGCGTTGTCCGACGTCAGGTACTATGCGGCGAAGGTTATTCCGGCGTTTAATGATCCCTACCAGTGGGCCCATCTCAGGACGTCATCCGGCGCCCCCTCTTCAAGTTCGCCGTATTCGTCGACGCTGAGCACAGGGGCCGTTCCCTTGAGGACGATGCCGAAGCCTCCGACGAGCGGGAAGCAGCGTATACGGAAGCTATCCAACTCGCTGGGAAACGCGGCGCTCAAAGCTATCAGCAGGATCAACAGCCGCGGCAACCTTCGCGAAATGGCCAGCCCGGCGGCACCTTGAATTCTCCATCACAAACATTCTCACGACTATGCTCACGAGCCACTTAACCTGGACACCTACCTGTAAGATATTCCCCACACATGTTACGCTCTTTACGTCCTCCAATACTGTACGACCTCCTGAATGAACTCACGAAATGTAACTGCATCGTCATTCAACTTCACTGTAACTCTCTCGAGTATTCAAAGCCTTGCAGTAACGTCTCCACTAAGCTCAATCTCAAGCTTGAATGATGATGAATCTGTATACCTGCAATCCCCGACTATGATTCTGCCGCTCGCGGCTTACATTGTGGAGTTAGCCACGGATCTCCGAATTCTTCGGCACCAATTACTGTGACTCCTGAGGCGATGCAGAAGAAGCAAGTCATAGCCACGATGCTGCAGGGAAGGACGTATTTGTGCATGTTGGCCCACGAGGCGGGATGCACAAGGACAACAAGCGCGGGCGGGGTATATAAAGTCGCCACGTCCGGATCGGCAGGCTTGTGGCTTGTGCTCTCCCTCCGGTCATCCCGTCTCGTGGAACCTCCCACTCTACAGACCCCTGTAAGTCATGTACGGATAGATAAAGCGATAGGATGACACTGATGCATTGTTCGTGTAGATCGTACTACCTCGACGATATCGATGGCAAGGACTGCAGCCACGAACGCTATGCCTGCGCAGCAGTTCTACGCGGCGCGTCCGATCGAGCCCACCCCAGCTCGAGCCGCTACGTCTACCTTAGTGCCCCAAGGAGATGCTCCTATGATGCACAAGAAGAAAACACCGCCGGTCCTCATTCCAATTCTGCGGCAACACAAGCCACAGGCGCAGGAAGCCACCCTCAATAGTAGTGCACGACGAGCGCTGCAGCGTAAAGGGATCCTCTCAGCAAAAGAGGTCTCGCCCATCTTATCCGAGTCAGACTCCGAGTCCGAGTCCTTCGACGACGACGACCAGTTGAGGTTCTCCTCGAGCCTCCGACCTGCGGGACGAAAGAAGAAACGCGGATGGTACGAGCGGGACGATGAATACCGTCAAAGTGATACCGAAGATGAAGAGGAGTATGACCCCAGCAACTTCAACTCGAAAGCGCACACCGACAAGCGAAAGCGCCCCAGGCGACAGTCGCGAGCTCGTCACTCTGCCACGGACATGCCACCGAAGGGACGCCGCCACGCAGAGCCTGAGGAGGACGCCGAGTCGGACTGGGCTCTCGCGCATACCGAACATGAGGAGCCCAAGGATGTGGAGGAGGAAGAGGCAGACTGGGCTCTCACGCCCTCTCCCTCCCGGAAGCGCAAACGTGTGCATTTCGAAGACCCGCCCGAGGAGGGACAAGAGGACGAGGATGAGTCATGGACGCCGAAACTTCGACGTCGTATCCGTTGAGAGAGAGACGTATATTAGGAACTGAAAGGACACTGAAGTTACTGTGTGGATACTATCGATTATGTTTGACTATACGAATTCCCTGTGGACAACAACTTACCACCTCGCTGCACCCTCACAAGCGCAAGCTCTCAGTAAAGAGAAGTTTTCAGCCAGTGCAATCATAATGATATTGCACTCGAGAAACAGAAACGGTGTCTCTAACCAACTGGCAAACCAAAG
Source organism: Exidia glandulosa HHB12029 (assembly GCA_001632375.1). Classification (NCBI taxonomy): domain Eukaryota; kingdom Fungi; phylum Basidiomycota; class Agaricomycetes; order Auriculariales; family Exidiaceae; genus Exidia; species Exidia glandulosa. The sequence goes on along the minus strand of KV426112.1, from coordinate 17,234 downwards.
AGTAACGGAACGGTAAAGTGAAAAAGAGTGGACGCGCGGCATCCATCCGCACAGGGACACTAGCAACCGAGAAAAAGGTAAAAGGTCAAAAGAGGTACGTTGTATGTATGTGCGATGATGGGAGTGTGATGTGTGTTGCGAGTGATTCCGTATCCGTTATAGCACCAAAGACGAAACTCAAAACCGAAAGCGGGATGATGGTGGGGTTATAAGCAGAAGAACGCGGTGACGACGCCAAGGGTGATGGCCGTAGCGACATTAGCGACGCGTGCAGGAGCGGCGTTTCCTTCGAGGATGGAAGGATCGTTTAACTCCAGCCCTCCATCGAGACCCGAAGAAGCGGCGGACGCAGTAACGGCGGGCGAGGAGTTCTGGATGATGCGCGGCGGAGAGCTGGAGGTCGGCACCACGGGCGGCGTCACGAAGGCGGGGGTAGTTGTAGTTGTCGTCGTCGTCGTCGTAGTGGTAGTGGTGGTGGTGGTAGTAGACAACGACGCATCCGCCGCCCCGTCCGCTGCACCAGCGCGCGCCGGTTGGCCGGGGAATGTGAGGACCGGGAGCGTGATCTGGGCTGCCGCGCACGTCCGAACGAGGGCTGATACGAGCGTTGGATGAGTATTACTGGGTGCAAGAATAGCTATGCACGTACCGTCAAGGGACTGCTGAGCAGCCGTAAAGTCGGAGGGCGTGTCGAGCTGGCCCAGGCACAGCTGGCAGTCATACACCCCTTTCTCCAACTCGGGCTTGCACATGCCTGGAAGGGCAGGACGGCGTTAGTCGATTGTGGAACCTGGAACCAAGGCTTGAACGTACAGGCAGTCCGTGTCGTTGCGTCGGCCGCGCATGCGCGCAGCTCGGTATTGGGGTTTACACAGAGCGCGTTGCACTGTGCGCGCTCGGCGGCCGTTGCTCTGCGATGAATGGAGTGTGCTGCGCTGTTGTGGGCGGCAAGCTGTGCCCGTGCAAGTGCTGAGAGAGCGAAGAGAGAAAAGACGAGGTTCAGGAACTGCATTGCTGTATGCGTGGGGTCGGGCGGGTGTGGGTAGAGTAGGTCCGGAGAGTCGTTGTCGTCGTCGTGGTCAGCAATGAGGCATCAACGGCGAGCGGGACACGGACAGGAAAAGGGGGAGAGCCAAAGAGCGTGCGGTGCAACAGCCATCAATCCCGGCACGAACACGCGGATCACTTCCTTGTCCCCTTTTGGACAGTCAGTCCGCTGCAAAGACAACAAAGAAGCAATTTCACCTTTGAAGCTCACGATAGAAAGCGCTTTGGCGCTCAAATATACGGTAGATCTCTCCCAGTACAGTGGTCGTAAAAAGGAAAATCGGTAAAGTGGTCTCGTGACTGATGAGTCCTACATCCACTTCGGATACGGTCTCATTCCCGTTGCGAGGACGCTTGACCTATGGATCTCCCTAGAAATCCAGCGCCTGTGTAGGTTCCGTGGCCGGCTTCAAGAGTTGTCGGAGAGAACGGACGTCGACGCGGAAGGTCGCCTAGCAATACGAGTTGTTTGTCCTAAGCGACGCACCAACCTGTCCGAATAGCCGCCGTTCCTGCTCTCAAGCTCCGTCGGAAAAGACGGACGCGGAGGGCCGCTTAACAATACGAGTTTGTTTGTCCTGAGCTGCGCGATGTACCAACTTGTCTCGAACAGCTGCCAACGGACGCGGAGGGGTCGCCTAACAATTCGAGTTGTTTGTCCTGAGCTTCAGATGCACCAATCTGTCCGGAAGAGCTGCCATTCGGAGTCGCGGAGGGGTCGCCTAGCAATTCGAGTTGTTTGTCCTGAGCTTCACGATGCACCAATCTGTCCGGAAGAGCTGCCATTCGGAGTCGCGGAGGGTCGCCTAGCAATTCGAGTTGTTTGCCTTACTGTAAGTAGCTTCACGATGCACGAACTTGTCCCGAACACCTGTCATTCCTGCTGTCCCGGCTGTGCTTATCGTTTCCCGACGTGCTCATAGTTTCTTGTCAGTGCCGTTGCCGCAGGTTGGATTCGCTTATAAAAGACTGGCCGTTTGCGTCCCCTTCCGTCGCAGAACGTCGAACATCCGCATTCTGCACAGGGAGTCTAACTCGGACAGGTCAACGCTACCGTCTCTGCCAGAGGTGTTTCAGGACTGTGCGTGGCCGGCATTCAGTCGTAACCGCCACAGCTGACGGCCGATATGTGCAGTAATGTCTCGTAGCGAGACCGCCGTACACCACAACACGTTGCCTCGTCGCAGAGATACAGTTCCTCTTCCTATCGCATCGCAGTCGTCGATGCCCTCGGGGATAACGCTCCAGTCCAACGCACACTTCACGGCGCAAAGGGTACAGGGCGCTCTCAGGCAACTCATTCCTCTGCCGAACCCTGTCGACGAGTGGAAGGCCATGGGGCAGCTCGTGAGCAGCATTATGATCCTCTCGTTCTGCGCGACCCCGCCAGCTGACTCGGGTCTTGCGTTTGTTGAAGTCGATCGGACTGATTGGGTGAGACATCCATTCGTCGGCGTACTCGCAAACAACATGCCGTTCTAATTGTGTCACCGCAGTCCAGCGCATGCACTCTCCTCTTCAACGCTATATCCATTCCCTGCATTCATCCGGGTCGTCGTCAACGTCGCACAGACTACTTTGGGACTCACTGTAATTGCCGCTTTCTTTCTGATCGTCCACACCCGGGACATGGCCGCTGAAGAGTTTGAGGTGCGTTTGGGAGTGCTACGGCCGGAGCCACTGTTGACTCCAACCAGACGTTCGCCAACGCCCACCCAATTCAAGCTCGACTCCCGACGCTTTGTTTCAGCGTCACCGCCGCGTGCTTGCTCGTCGCTGCAAGCATCGTCCACTACCCCGCCCTCATCGCGACGCTGGCAATCATCGTCATAGTCGTGGCGTGGGAACAGCGCAAGCGAGTCCGTGACGGCGTGGAGAAGTTCGGCCGCGAGATGCGGAAGGCAGCGAAGGCAAAGCTTCAGCAAAGAGGTGCCGTCGAAGGGCTGCCTGTTACGGGGAGCGAGAAAGTTGCACAGGGCCCTTGAAGACAGGGAAAGAGCGTAGAGGAATCTGTTACTTGAAGTCTGCTGCTTTGAATAATTGTAGTCATCGTTAATGACCAGACTGTAATCTCTCTAGAGACTGGAGAACGTGCAGACCCGAGGAATGTGTGACGAGATAGGCGCTAGATTTCCGGATGTTCGACTGCCTGGGTACAAGATTCGTTCAAGTTATGTAATATTGCTCCGCTTTATAGAGCATCGACAACCATATTATGAGAGATTCATAGTGCAGAGTATAGAGCGTCGCCGTCGGGAAGATGCTGCCGCCCGCTGTGACCAGTAATACAGCGGAGACAGCATTAGAGCGAGAGGCTAGCATAAATGAGCGACGAAAGTCCAATAGAATGGCAGATTCGTTGCTAGACGGGGTCGCCGATGAATCGGGTCGTCGTAGTTAGAGGACAAGCAGCGGCATCACGGAAACAAAGTTGACCGTCCTTGGCCTGTTACTCGCAGAGGCTCGCACTTCTATGCAGGCTCATGTTGAGAGCTTTGGTCTACAAACACGACTTTACGTGCAGCGAGTCCTTGGGCGTTTTTCGTCAGCTACTCGGCGCGAGTTCAACTCGATGGGCAGCGATGGGTTCGCAGAATCTAGGACGGGTAGCACACGTCGTATACAGATCAGGATCATACTCTACAGCACTACACTAGCTCTCGCTCGCTTCAGCTACTCGGCGTCGTCGTCAGTATCGTCGTCGCCGTCGCCGTCCTCGTCGCCTTGACCTTCCTCCGACACTTCGAGGCCCAGGTCATGGATATAATACTGCCACAGAGGCATGCCAATCTCGACCTGCACCTTGCCGTCGACCGTGACCTGCTGGCGTCCGATATGTTCATACCACAACCACGTCGCGGTCCTCGCTATGGCCTCCTCCGCCCACCACTCGCGCAGCGGGTCCCTGAAGTCGTCGCCGAACTGCCAGTACTTGAACCCCATAAGCACAGGCTCCGGATAGTGCATCACGAGCCACACGCCCATCCGGTGCACCCATCCCTCGCTTTCCACCACGTAGGAGCATTGGCGAAATCCCTCTTCGCCTGTGCGGTGCCAGTGGAACTGGTCAGGCTCGGTGTGTACGCCTTTGCCGCACAAGATGCATGCGTATTCGTTCATATTGATGCTCGAGATCCAGTCGTTGTGCCAGCATTTCTGGTGCGCGATCTTTCCGCGGGGTGTGTCCTTGTACTGGCGACCACATTCCTCGCATGCGACGGCACCGTCTCCGAGCTTGCGGGTGCGCGTGGTCCCTTGGGTACTGTCCTCCGTCTTCACCGGTACCACAGGGATTCTCGTCATGTACTTGCGATACACACCGTCCATGGTGATGGGAAGCTCAGACTCAGGCGCCGGCGTCTGACGCAGCACCAGCGGCCCATCGTGCGTCGCGCCTGAACGCCACATGTCAGCTTCGCGTTTCATCGAAGTGGAGGTACGCTCACCCTGTGTGTACGCCCATGGAACGTTGCTCACAATGTACACGAGCTCGTAGACACACCCGTCTTCCTCGGGCACCGGCGCGGCCGTCTCGTCCGTCAGACGATACACAACGTCTGCGGCGTCATGAGAACTGGCAGTACCGACAGTTGACAATTCACGTACCTTGTCCATCTGGACCAGCTGCGGAGAAAACGTACGCAAAGGGATAGTAGTTCTCGTCGTGCACCCTCTGCGCTTCGCGTTCGGCGTCGTATGACATGTAGAGCGCGGCCGGCTCCAACGGTACCACGTTAGTAGGCCTGCGCGACTCTGTCGATATAGCCATACGAGTGCTGCGTCTGCTGCGTCTCTGTTGTCCTTGCTGCCAGTGGAACGTTGGCAACGAACAAGTCCCGTCTTATATCGTTCCTTTCCCACTGGCCTGGAGGCACAAAAGCTTCGTGTGCCACTGAGAGTAACGGGGCAAGGTGCCACCGTTGTGCATCTATATCCGAGTCGTCTCTACGCCACTTTGCGCCTACTTCTTCCGCTTGCGTTTGTTCTTCGGTTGCGGCTGAGCGTAATAAGCAAGATTCAGCACGTTGCTCTTTGTAGGGAAGGCCAGAGGATATCAGATTGTTCAATTCTGTGTCCACTCAACTCGCAGCGATACATGCACAACTCGGATTGGATTACCTACTCGAATCGTACTCGCTTTGTTGGCCAGAGTATACTCCCAGGATCAGGTTCGGGATGGCGCTTGCGGTTTGTGGGTGTCCATTCTGATTGGGGCGTCGGTTTCGGTGGCGTGGGTCTTTCTGCTTTGGGCTTGTGCTGTTGTGGTTTTGCCGCGTTCGTGTTTTTCTGTTCTTCGCCGGCGGCGGGTTGTAGTTTGGGGTTGTCATCCTGATCCTGATGTTTGTTTGTGTTCGTCGGGGTAGGGTATGGGCTAGTTTGCCTCTATCTCTCTCGCCCGTGCCGGTTCAGCTTGTGCTGGTGTTGCTGTCGTGGCGTTGGCGTGGGGGTGGTGCTGGTGGCGAGTGCTCATGATCATGACGTTGTCGTTGTGTTCGTTTTCTTTGACTGTGAGGTTTCGCTGCTTCTTCTTCTTCCTCTGGCTGGGGCTTTGTGTTTGTGTCAGGGAGCTACGGGATACTTCAACGTGGGGTCGGACGCACATCATATCGCGCTGTGCTTCCAGGTCGTTGCAGCGATTCCGGAGATCGTCGACTCGGATCCTGCGGTCCACAGCTCGATTTATGCAGTTGACAGCCTTGCGGAACGCCTCAAGCAAACGCGGGGCGACATCGCAATCGATAGGAGTCTACAGATGTGAGTTCAGCGGGTGTACTGGGGTTGCAACTATTTCGACCGACCTCCTTCTCTTGATCTTCCAGTATACGGAGGCACGTACTATACGGATTCCGGTGTGTGTGTCGCTCTCTTGGATGCTGCATTGATGTCAGGGAGGAGTCCAACGAGACCACGACACACGAACCTCCAGCCACTCTTCATACCTTGCAAGCACAATCTCTACGCGTTGCACCGCTGCCTTCTCTCGTTTCACCGCCTCCTGCTCTTTCGCGCGTTGCTGCCCAAACGATTGCAATACTTCGTCGAAGTTGGAGAGCAGCGCGCGAAAAACCTGGAGCAGCCCTTGCGCATGCATTCCCTTCCCCGTTGTTGGGTGCAAGGTCTTCAAGTCGACGTCTGCTCAGCAAAAGAGTCCACATAGCTCAATAGACGTCCGCTTACCTCTGGCAGATAAGGAATTGGAAGATTTTTCTGTAGGCGTAAGCGATCGTTTTGGTAGGCCGTGAAATGATGGGTCCGGATCATCGCCACCGCTGCTTTGCATGCCTTCCGCATTTCTATCGTTTCGTCGCTGGCGCGGTCCCGTTCCTTGACCACGGCATGAACTTGGTCGCGTGCGATCTTCAGAGAATACACAGCTTCGTCGCGGTCGGTGACGTCAGCTTGGAGCTTGCTCTTTATGGCGGCAACGTCCTTGGACAGGTCATCGCGCTCGCGTTGCAGTTGCTGAAACGTATGTCAGACATACCGCGTCATCGAAACACTTCAGACGCACGTTCTTCTGCGCCTGTAGTGCTGCGTACCGCGCGATGAACGACTGCTTGGCATCCTTGAGCGACTGGATCATTCGGTCGCGCGTGGCCAGCTCGTCGTTTAGATCCATTGCGGTCGCCGTCGCCACTGGGCCCGCAGACGATTTACGAGCCTCGTCGTACGCATGCCGCTCAGACTGCATTGCAGCAAGGCGCTTCGAAAGCACGTCGCGCTCACGTAACGCCAGACCGGAGAGGACGAGCGCTTCATCCCGTTCCGTCGTCCGCGCCGCAGCCTCCGCACGCGCGTCGGCGAGATCTCGATGCAATGTTGCAGTATCAGCGAGCTTCTCTCGTAGACGCTGAAGCTCGCTCGTGTTCGCCTCGTAGTCCTGGCGAAGCGCAGGAAGGGCCTGCCGAACTTCTTCGTACTCGGTCTGGAGCGTTGCCAAGCGCGAGGGGGCTTCGTCCCGCTCTCCAACGATCCCACTGGATGATGACTGGCGCTCGAGTTTCACAGTGACACGGGAGAAGTCGGCCTGTAGCAGCTCCCCAACGCGTGCAAAAGCGTTGTCGCGTTCCGTCATCAGCGTGTCGCATCGGCTGTCGAGCTCCTCCACGCGCAAAGTCAGCGAGGCAGCGGACGCCCTCTCGGACTCGAGCGCTATCTTAGCTGCGCACAGATCCCTCTGAAAAAGCAGTCAGAATGCATGCAAATGTCAAGGACCAGAAAGAACGAACGGCCTGGTCGGTGACACATCGGTCCAAATTTGCCTTCTCCGCGCATACTGCCGCCAGTCGTACCTCGACAGTCTGTAGTTCTAAGATAAAAGACGAAACGCAAGGAGTGCGCATGCTCACCTTTGCATCGGCCACGAGACGGGCGTTAGTGTCTTCGAGCTGCGACACATGCTAGAGTGACGCATTCGGCTCAGCGACGTCTACGCAGTCCGTCTTGGATACCACGCACCTGCCGCTCTGTTGCAAGGGTCGTCTCCAGGACCTTAACGCGCGCGTTGAGTTTCTGTACGTCCAGTGTTACTAGCCGTCCACGGTCCTGAAACAGTACAAAGGCAACGCACGTTGCATTTCGCGTCCTGCATACGCCAATCTTCTTGGAACTTGGTAATCTGCAACCAATCTTAGTATCCTGTGTTGTAGCGCTGACGCTGACATACAGCGTGTAGTTGCTGCACGTTGACAGCTTGTATTTCGTCGCGGAGCGATTTGTGGCGCTCGAGATCCTCTTCCAGCTCTCGCATCTTTCTTTCACGTCAGACGAGCAAACGTTCAGCACATACAGAGTACACACCGCGACCGCATTCGAGTCCAATAGTCTGACTCTGTCCGTGGCATGGTTTTGCTTGAGGGCTTCAAGCTCGCGGGCCTTCGCTTGCAGTTCTCGTGCGGCGTCTTGGAGCTGCACGCTCGTGAGTCGCACGACCAAGAAAACAAACGGCTCGTAGATGGGGAGCGCACCTTGCTCTGTAGTTCTTTGAACACACCTGCATACCACTCTGGACTACGTTCCTGCGCAAGAGCGACGAGTGCACTTTCGAGTTCCCGAATCTCGAAACGCCCGTCAGGATGTCGTAAACGTAGATGCCAGGCGCTAGATACCTTCACGTCCTTTGCTGACAAAGGAGACAACGAGGTCGGCGGTGCCGCCGTAGAGCTAGCCATGTAGTGCTCACAAGCACAGTCGTCGCGGGCAGGAAATAAGCAAATCTACGAGTCGGTGATGCCCGCCCGCATTTGCGCATGCTGCTGGCAACATCCACGAGGGCGCGAATGGGCGATAGTTAAGGGTAGTGATGCACTGCTGAACATGTTCCGAGATCGAGAGGTTGCGGGCGTGGATGTCCAACGGAGAGTAACGTTAAAGAGAGCTAGGCTAACAAAGGCGTCCCAAATTCGGCACTTCTGATCCCAGATTTGCCCTTTATGGACAAGAGATCGTTGCGACCGCCGAACACGCAGAAAGGGGCGAGGAGCAGAGACAGGAAGGGAGAAAGAACGGAAGAAAAGACCGTCAAACAAAGCCAAGCGTCTGTCACAGCGGTCAAGACCGGGGATAGACAATGTGCATAGTACAGCCATTATTCATTCAAATAATGAGCATAAAGTAGAGTGACGATATAGAGAAATGTGAGCCATAACATGCCTGGATGCCTATATGTACTGTGCATGGAGTGAAAAAAAAAAGTGGGAGTGACGAAGTCGCCTGCGCCCAGTGTCGATGCGCCGTCGACGAGTCTATAAACGAGGCCGCTTGGGAGGAGAACCGCTCGAGGGTCCGTCGTGTGCGGGCTGCGGCCGCTTCTCCCCTGCCACAGCTCGGGTTTCCAGCCATGGCTTCTTGACCCGTACGTGTCGAGCGCCGACCGACTTGTGTAGATTCATAAGCTTGTTCCAGTAATCCTTCTGTCGATGGCGCACGCGATTCAGTTCACGGTACGAGTCAGATGAACAGCACCTGGAAACGTACCTGGAGCGCGTCAAGTCGCCGGTTATCCGCCTCCAGACTGCGGATCATCGCCTTGAACCCTTTGATATCTGCCTATTGACCGTTACAATCACAGTCTACCAGGATGTGTAAGGAAAGCGCTTACAGACGATTTCTCCAACGCGGCGTCTTTCTGGGCCTAGGATCCGACATGATCAGCGTGCATCCTTATGATTGTGTCTTAGCTCACGAATATTTCTGGCAAATTATCGTGCTCCTGTAGTGTATGGTGCGCGAGGAGTACATGTGATCAGTATGCTCCACTCTCGGTAAGCGAACGCACTCACCTGTTCGAAAACGTGGATTCTAGCCTGCGCGTGGGTGAGCGCTGCGGCGTTCGAGTTCGCCTTCACTATCGCGGCAGCCAATCTCGCGTCTGCTCTAGCCAGGCCGGCCTGCACGCGCGCGGACAGCGAGAGAGATCCAGTGGACGACGCGCCGGCAGTAGAGACAGAACCAGTTGGTTGCTTCCACTGTCGACTCAGCACGCAAGACCGGGGCATCGTGAGGAACGACTCACCGCACGCGCCCGTATGAGAGCCAACGCCTGCTCCGACGTCCGCCCAATACCATTCGCCTTCTCGTGCACCTCGACGACCTTCTCCACTCCATCCACGATCGATCTCAGCTTCAACGCCTCATCGCGCTCCTGCGTAACCTTGGCCAAGTTGGTGTGCGCCGTTCTGAGCATGACAGTCGCAGTATCGCGTTCGGCGATCGCATTATCGAGCTGACTCTGCAACGAACCCCGCACCATGAACAAATCGTCGTATAAGCGCGAAGACTCCTCGGCTGTCCCGGTACCGGTTCGCTTCACGTTGTGGTCTTCGGGTTTCGGACATATCTTGCTCTTGAGCGACTCGATATCATGAGTGGACAGTAAAAGCTGTTCCTCGAGAATCTAGCAGAAATGTCAGGTACATTCCTCTACCCTCTGCAAGTATGTACTCACCTGAACACGATCCTGCGCAACTTTGAGATCTCCTTCAATGTACTTTTTGTCCGTTTCCAAGATTGCGACGTGCTGCCGAAGAGTGGAAGTAGAGGCTCGTAAGTTCTTCAGGGCCGCGGCAGTCGGAAGCGCCCTGATCGCCTCCTGGTGCGCCGTTCGCTCCGCCTCGAGTGTCTCCTGGAGTGCAACTCGTTGAGAGTGTTCCGAGTTCCGGTCGCGCAGAGCAGACGCGACGAGGACCAGAGCGACATCGCGCTCCCGTGTCCGTTCCGCCGTCAAAGCATTCGCATCCCGGAGTTCGTCCTGGTTCGCAAGTCGGGAACGGAGGACGTCGAGCTCTTCAGCCGTAGCCTTCTGCTCTGCGACCAACTGCGGTATCGTACTTCGTATATCATCATACTCCGCGGAGAGGGAGGCAAGCCGCTGTTTGTAGTTGGCACGGTGCGCGAGCGCTTGGTCCCGTTCGCGATGAGCACGATTCCGTTCCTCGAGTAGACGGATGCACTCCGAGTCGAGGTGTGCGACTTGAGCTTTCGACGACTCGTGATCTTCGACAAGTTGAGCGTGTTGCCTCTCGACGTCGGCCAATCGTTCGGTCAAAGTGCCACAGATCGCTTTCTGCGCATCCAGATCCGCTTTCGTTGTTGCTATGCTCGCTTTCGTCGCGGTAACTTCAGCCTGAGGAGAGTAAGCACACATTGTTCGAGTGAAGCCTCGCGCCAACCTTATGCTCTGCGACAGTACTCTGCAACTTCTTCTTCTCTGCCTCAATCTGCCTTCCAAGGGACTACACGCGTGTTAGTGAATACCAAATGGAGGGGAGTTGCTCGAACCTCCTTGTCGCCGAGAAGCTGAGTACAGACACCCTGGACCTGCGACAAACGAGCTTCGGTATCGGCGTGCGCCTTAACGAGTGCCTGCCAACTTGTCGTCAACGGAGACGTTGAGTATCAACGGTATTGGCCAACCTGCTTCGCCGCCTTCTCTTCCTCGAGTAAATCCTCCAACGACTTGACTTTATTGCGTAGTTCCTGAAGTACGACGTAGGTTAGAATAGACAACGAACTAGACTGATGCGGACCTTTCGTTGTGCGATCAGTTGGCTTCCTTCTTCTTGAAACTTTCGAATCTGGGATCCTGAATCAGATGTAAGAACCAGGAAAAGAGAGGTATCGTACTGCGTCATGTTGTATGGTATTTACGGATTGGAGCTGAACGCGCAGAGCATCGTACCGCTGCGCATCCTCCTTCGCCTCGTGAACCTGTCGCCGCGAACATGAGCCAAGACACCAACGAGTAATGAAAGCATTACCGCCGTCTGATGAGCAGTGACTAGCGTGTTGCACTCGTCGGCATGCTTCGCCTTGAGCGCTTCAAGCTCGGCGGCGTGTGCTTCACGGCCCTCCTGACATTCACGTAGGGCAACCTGGACGGTTTGAAGCTGGTGACCATATGAGCTCGAGAGGTAAGCTACAAGATAAGACTGAACCTCTTGCTGTCTTGCTGACGCTCGCCGTTCCGTTGCAAGTAGCTAGACGCCGCGTTACCACGACGCCACAGCACGATATCGACAACCAGAGCGCACGCACCTTGGTCGAAAGGTCCTTGACAGCTTGCTCGTACCATTTGGGGTTTTGAGCTCGCACTACAGCGATCAGCGCGGCCTCGAGCTCTCGTATCTGGACCGATGGTTAGGATGGACTTGGACAAAGGCTCGAGCGACTGGCGGACCTTTGCGTCCTTGGCAGCAAGCTCTGAGCCCGAGCTCGAGTTGCTCATGCTCGATAAGGGAGGCCGGTCGCGCGTTATGCGGATGTGGCAGACCGGGCGGTCAGGGTGCAAGAGCAAGAGTCGTGATGACACCGGAGCTAACGGCTCGGTGTATCCGGGATTCCGGCCGCATGATCCGAAGTCGGAGAACTATTGACTCCCAGGTGAGTAAGTCCACCTGGCCGGCCGGCCGCCGGCCCCGTCGAACGGGGACGGTCCTTTGATCCGTCACCGACCCAGCGGATCCGTTCCGACGGGCTCGGAAGCATCGAAACGAGCAACCTCTTCCTTCAACATTGCGCGCGCCCGCTGTCATCGTTGCCGCCGCCGTCGAGGTCATTTGCTCCCACCCAGCGCTCTTTTAGCGTCGCAGTGCATGATGTCCCTCCTCCAGACACGCTCGCTGCAGGCGCGAGGGTTGCGTGGTGAGCGCGCGCGCGCGCGACAGGGTGTCAGCCCGCCTCGATGTCGCCCTCGAGCGTCGCGGCGCAGCGCGGGCGCAGCGGGTACACGCCCGCTCGTATAAGCTCTCTTCAGCGCGGCCGCGTGAGCCCTGCTCACCGTCGTTCATGCGACCGTGGCGCGTGCAAGACACGCGCACCTGCGTGCCCGCGACCTTCACCATCCCGCTCGCTCGCCTCTCGCGACATTGCGGCGCGCCTACGCCTACATGTTATACTAGCTATAGAATGATAAAACCGGAGGAATATATGATATACAGCATGTGCTACCCTCCTTGACCACTGAAACAGCCTCACTCGACGAAATTTTCGCAAGCACCCCGTAGGTACTGTCCACGGTGAGCACAGATGATCTCTTCATGTAGTATCTACAGATGGAAAGATTTATTCGGTATTTGGTGCACACAAACCACCAGGATGTGCATTCGGCAGGACAAGACTTTAGCGCCGGCGAGCACGTTCGACGGTTCGACTTGTGGCGAGGCGCGCAGATGTCGGCGATCACGGCGAGCTGGGCGCCTATACTCGCTTAGGACGGGGCGGGACGCCGGCCGGCCAGGTGGAGAACGTATAAGTCCCACGGAATTCTCCCCCCTCTACCCCCTCTACCCCCTCTACTCGTACCCCGAAGGTCGGATCACGTCACTCGGAATGTTCGGGCAGCCGGGCCCGGTTTATATCCGTACCGCGGAAGCCGCTCCGAGGGTTTGTTTCTGTTTACAACCTCCTCGCCCCGTCTTCGTCGACTGGTGCGTGCTCGTCACGACTACGGGTGCGCCTGCAACGGACGCGCGTCTGCGCTCTTGCTGTCAAGGGCGCACCGTTAATGTGCCGTGTGCTGTCGAAGCCACGTGCGTCGACGCTCGCGACGACGGGCGTGTTACCACTCATGTCGTCTGCGAGCGTGCGTTCCACGTACACGCACAGGTCCTTATGCTACACCCGTAGTGATGACTACGTCGTGTGTCTCCTGGCGTTTACGCTGCACACGTAGTGAAAGACGCTTCGCCTTCATGCCTGTCCAGGCTTCGTCGTCACGGCCGCGCTCACCGTCGCTGTTGGCACAGTTGCTAAGTGACATGACATGTAATATATATCTTACTTTGCCCTATGATGTGCGAGCGAAAATTGACATGAGCGTTGTATGAACGCAAAACCCCATTTGCTCGACCATAACCTGTGCAAGTCTTCACTCGCTCTGAACAAAGCCACACTGCCTGATAATCGTACGTGCAGGTGTCGTGAGTAGGTTGAGTCCCAAAACCTGTCTAACACGAAAACAGACTGCATGCGTGCAGCGATGTAGCCATGGGGTTTATTCCTTTGGCATGGTACATTACACTTGGGACAGCGCAGAGACAAGGCATATACGTGACGGCGACGGCGCGCCAGGGCGGCAGGTCAGTGGGACGAAAGGCAAAAGTGTTGCGCCGACGAGGGTGGCACGCACAATGGTAGGAACGTGGGTATGCACGCTGCGTTCGCCAGCCCAGGCAAAGGACGTGCTGAGGTCACACGCTCGTTGAGTGCCTCGATGGGCGCGTCGTGGCCGGCACGCGAAGGTGAGCGAGCGCCTCGATGGGCGCGACGGTGAGCGTGCGCGACAGCGACGGTGAGCGTGCGCGACAGCGACGGTGAGCGTGCGCGACAGCGACGGGCGAGCGCACAGTGACGTCGAGCGTTGAAACGGCGAGCGCACAGCAATGCGCGCGCCGTCGCGTACCCGTCACTGTGTGCGCGCTACAAAGAGCATGCCACGATGAGCGAGCGCCACAGTGGCCGCACGACAGCGGGCCTGCGACGGCGAGCGTGGGCGCCGACGGCGAGCGCGTGCGACAGTGAGCGCGCGCAATAGCGAGATGCGCAGACCGACGGCGAGGTCGACCGAGGCCGGAGAGCTTGCCTTGTATGGATCCGAGGGGCGGATGAGTAGAGGGGGGAGAGGGGGTAGAGGGGAATCAGCGGGGATTCGTCATTCTGGTGGACGCGCTGACCTCGAAACTGAGTGTTCTGCGAAGTCGCTTTATTCAGTCTCCGATTACCAAGGTTCCGCCTACGACCGTACGGTACCACGACCTCGATGCTACCTCAACATTACTTTCTGCGGCGTGCGGGACTTCCAATAAGCCCAGTGATGCCGAGCACTTCCGTTTTGGGTTGCAACTTAATATTTGCAAGGTATGTGTACAGAACTATCATTCTATTGTCATTTCGTGTTACTTGTGCGTCGCCTGCTTACGTCCTTGACGCCTTCGGCCTCAGAAAACGCGACGCAGGCGGAGAAGACACGGAGCCGGCTGTATCCGGACACGCGCCTCTTCTTTTCCTTCTTCCACGAACCACGCACAAAGACAAGGAATACATTAGCGCCATCTCCTGCGCTGCTTTTGAACACCTGCGGCTCTATGAATAACCTTGCCATGCTCCTTGAATCGCCTGCTCAGGCAGCTGTGCGTGTCCACGAACCTTCTTCCCTTACATACTGACTTTTTTCTTCAGGCTATGATTGCGCACGTACAGAGCACAAACAATCGTCTATCTGTACAGCTTGAAGACGAGCGAGCTAGTCGAAGTGCGCTCTGTAGGGAGGTAGAAGCTTTAAAGGTGCGTACGCGTCGTACGCACTACACCTTCCGACACCACCTCTTCTAGGCCGAAATCCTACTTTTGCGGTCGGAACTCGTCAGAGCAACTCTATTAGCTCATGACCGCGCGCCTCGACGACCAACTCCTTCGTATTTCGAGAGTATCCACATGGATGTCGATTCCGACGGGTTAAGCGCCGCTCAAGTACGGACATCCTTCCTCTAGGACGAACGGTACCCATACTGACGGCAATATCTACAGCTGCGAAACCTTGATCCGCGTTTCCTCGACGCAGACGTTGATACCTTTTGTCGGGAGATCTCGATGCCGCGTAGTGTACCCAGCGCGCCACAGACACCGAGCACCTCATCCCGCATCGCTAGTACTCCTGTCTCCACCCAGCAGCAGCGCGAGGTGCCTCGACACGTACAGCAGCCTCGAAGACGCCGCTCTATCGCCCGCCCGTTGATCATTGACACCTCGCCGACGCCGCCGCCACCGCTAGCCGCTGTCGTCAACACCTCTCAATCGGAGGACGGCCGTTGGAAAATCATGACCCCGGCACCTCCGCCTAACCCAGTCCGCACCGCTAACCGCACTATCTCCCGCCCTGTCCTCATTGCCAATCCACCACCGCTCGCCGTCGCGCCACCTCCACCAAACTCGCGATCGGACCACACTCATACCGAACCATGGGATGCGACGCATAACGACGCGTTCATATCGTGGTTACAACACACCGTCTTGGGGCTCCCGTCACTGCCTGACCCACGACATTGCGCCGAAGCATTACGACGACTCGGTGCCCTGCGATGGATCGAAGAAGCGTCTCCGGGAAAGATACTCTTCATGGTTCCACCCGAGTCGGAATGTGCGTACGACGCCTGGCCCTATCGTTTTCTGCGCTTGGCGATGAGTACTGATGAGGCGACTTGCTTACCACCAGACTTTCGATTCGCGGCCTTCTCGTACAAGACGGTTCAGCGCATATTTGGAATGTAAGGGACCATCCTGATGGACAGCTACCGCACGCTTTCGCGCTCTCTTGCTCTTCACTGTAATAATTATGATTTGATATCTTGAGGATTAGGACTTCTTGAATCTGATTCGGAGGTAGCGAGATGAGATAGCAACGTATGTAACGATGGTAGTAGGCAGGCAAGGAGAGCAAGAAAGCAAGAAAGCGAGGGACGGAGAAAAATGCAACGGTCTGGCCAAGACACTACAGCTTCGTCTTGAATAAGTTCTTCACGACAAGATGTGTGAAAGTGCCGTATCGGAAGTCTGCAAAAAAAGGAAGTTGGTCAGCGGTCGCTTTCAAAGGATCGTCACGGAGACGCTCATACTTACAGGCGGAAGATCTTGGGACCATATACCCGGTGACAACCCCACCCGCATTGACCTTCGCCCATTTCGTACGTCGTAACTGCTCAGTAGCCGCCGCAAGTGTAAACGCATCCTCAAGAACGCTATGTCGCAGCCAGGCGATGAAGTGTTGGTTGTTCTCGACGGCCCACGGTTCGTTGTGAGTATGGTAGAAGTCGCCGTCGTCCAGTGTGAGGTCGATCACGTCCTGGGTGAGATCGACGACTTTTTCCGGAGACTCCAGCGTAGTATTCGTTCTTTGACGCTGACGCCGCGGACTGAGAGTATCGTCGCTGGGTGCCTTGCGCTTTGAAGGCGACGCCGTCATGCCGTCCGGAGGTGAATGGACACCGGCAGTATCTGCGGAGCGACCCTTTACCTGCTTCTCCAAGCCAGCGCAGCGCTTTTCGGTCAGCTTCAGTTTCTCCGAAAGGATCTGCAGGTTACTTCAGAAATCACCAAGTCCCAGCAGCAGGATACGTACCACTTTCGTCGCCACATGACTCCGCACACGACTCTCCATCTCCTGAACACGTTGTTCCATAGCGTCCCGTTCCTGTCGAGCGGCGGAGGCTTCGGAGACGTACTTCTTACTGAGCTCCTGGTTCGCAGCAAGAGCTTTTTTGAGCTGCAGGTTATCCGCGATCAACTTGGCGACTGAATCGTCGTGTCTCGTCCGTTTGTCGAGTTCGGTTTGGAGCGCAGTGTTAGTTGACTGTGCGCGATCCAGGGCCTGGGAAAATCGTTTTGGTTTTGGCAGTATTCGGAAAGAAGACGGAAATTTGTGCGTACCACTCGTAACTCGTCCACCTTGTCCTGCGATCGCGAGTTGGCCTCCGCTTCCGTTGATTTCGTCTCGGAGCGGCGGGGATCGCGTGTCGCGGGGTCTGCACGATGCGCTGCGATTTGTCTGAGCCTCGCCATCTCGTCCGTCTGGGCTGCAAAGTCGATTTTCAACTTCTGGTTCTCAGTAAGGAGTGTAGTATTCGTCGCCCGCAGTTGTGCCAGCTCCATTCCGCGCTGAGATAGTCGATGCTGAAGTTTCTCCAAGCGCTTCT